>VWPU01009106.1:0-16842 GCA_013398955.1 Callaeas wilsoni
CAGAGGGAGCAGGTCCTGAGCCCAAATTTGAGAATGGGGAGCTTGCAGAGCAAATCCTGAGCCCCAGGGGGGGAATGGGGCGCTTCCGGAGCACGTCCCGAGCCCCAGGTTGGGAATGGGGAGCTTCCGGAGCACGTCCTGAGCCCCAGGTTGGGAGTGGGGTGCTTCCGGAGCACGTCCTGAGCCCCAGGTTGGGAGTGGGGTGCTTCCGGAGCACGTCCTGAGCCCCAGGTTGGGAGTGGGGTGCTTCCGGAGCACGTCCTGAGCCCCAGGTTGGGAGTGGGGTGCTTCCGGAGCACGTCCTGAGCCCCAGGTTGGGAGTGGGGTGCTTCCGGAGCACGTCCTGAGCCCCAGGTTGGGAGTGGGGTGCTTCCGGAGCACGTCCTGAGCCCCAGGTTGGGAGTGGGGTGCTTCCGGAGCACGTCCTGAGCCCCAGGTTGGGAGTGGGGTGCTTCCGGAGCACGTCCTGAGCCCCAGGTTGGGAGTGGGGTGCTTCCGGAGCACGTCCTGAGCCCCAGTTCGGGAATGGAGAGCCTCCAGAGGGAGCAGGTCCTGGGCCCCAGTTTGGGAATGGGGAGCTTCTGGAGCACGTCCCGAGCCCCAGTTTGGGAATGGGGAGCTTGCAGAGCACATCCTGAGCCCCAGTTTGGGAATGGGGAGCTTCCAGAGGGAGCGAGCCCTCGCCTGGCAGGGCTGAAAACAGCCAAACCCAGCACTCGGCTCTGCCCAATCCGCCGGGCTGCTCCCTGGCTAATTTTTTAAAAATTATTATTAATTTCTTTCATGTGCTGCCGCACATCCTCCCTGAGGAGAGAAGGGGCGATGCCCGTGTTTTCCCGGAAGGCACAGGATGCTGCCTTTGAGCTGTGGATGCTCTCGGCCGGCGTGTCCACGTCCTTCTCCCAGGCCAGCATCCCACGGGGATGCGCGGGGCCGGCGGAAGCGGGCACGAGGCCGGGGCTGGCCCGGGTGACGTGCGGCAGGAACCGCTGGCTGTCACATGAGGCCTTCGGGGGGCTGCTTGGCAGCTGCCCCGTGTGGTTTCCTCCTCCTCCTCCTCCTCAAAGTCTTGGCTTTGAGGCAGAAATTAGGTAACGATTGAAGAGAAAATGAGGCTCAGAGGAGGAAGGTCTGTGTCGGGCTGAGGGGCAGCCCCTGGTGTTGTAGCCACCTCCCTCTTTAAAACCGAAAAGCAAATTTATTGTGTGCAGTTAAAACAATGCCACGGTCCGGTGCCATGAATATCCATGATCCGGGAAGATAAAAAAGCCCGGACTGGCTGGAGCGTGTTCTTGGTGGGGTTTGCTGAGGCAGTTTCCTCTTTAGCAGGGAAAAAAAAAAATTCTCTTTATGAAGGCAGGCTATGAATTTTGTATCCTCCCTGCATTTATCAAATATAAATGCTGGTGACATCCGTGAGCTGAAAGCCCAAACAAGCGGCCTTCGGGATTGGGAAGATCCAGCTCCTGCCCGGGGTGGGAAATGGCTTTTCCAGCCTGTGGTGGTGGGATGAGCCTTTGGGCATCCCGTGCAGGGGATGCTCCTCAGCCTCCTCACCTGGCTCCAGGGTTTTCCAGCTGGAGTCACGCCTCGGGTGAACCCTCCATCCTGCTGATTTTTGGGTATTGGAAGATAAGGCCTGGCCGGTGGGAAGCGCTGACTCAGGGCTTTGGGCCGAATCTCTCCTTGAGCAACATCCGGAACCGGCTTGTGCTCGGTGTCCCCACGGGACGCTGCATGGGGAACCGGGCTGAAAGCCCCAGCCACGGGAAATTCCCTCCTTAAACCTCCTTCCACGCTTCAGCTAAATCCCTCCACGGCCTGAGGGAGCGTCCTTTATTCCCTGGTTTTCCCGTGCTGCGTTTCGGGCCGGTGGGATCCAGCCCCCTGGCTGAAACGTTTGTCCCGTGCCAGGCGTAAATCCAAAATTTCGGCAGCAATTGGAAAGGCAGGGAGTTGGAGCTGGGGCTGTTTGGAGCGCCACGCTCCCAGCCGATGCTCCCCAGCCCGGCATCGCCCGGCCCTGCCCTGCCCTGGATCGTGGCACTCCCTGGCAGCGTCCCCAAGGTGCCATCGGCTTGGATTCGGGTGCCATCTCCAGAGGCTTTTCCTGGACTGGCTGGGAGCGAAGCCGACCCGACGCCGCGGTGACGGGAACCCTGGAGAGCCCTCAGGTGCCCAAACTCTGTCCTTGGTGATGGACGTTCACCTCGGGGGTGAACGCCCGAGCCTCGACCTCTCCCTTCTGCCGCCACAGCCAGCGCGACGCGCGTGCCGCGTCCCCGCCCTGCGGGAAGGCGAGGAAGGTGCTTGGCGGCGGCGTGACGCCTTTTCCGCAACGCCGCGGGCACGTGGTGGAAACAGGGCCGCGTTCTCACCGCGCTCTTCCGCCCCGCGGCTCTGCCCCTTATCTCCTTCCTCCTCCCGGCGCTCGGCCTTGCGCCCCGTTTCACTTCCTCCTTCCCAAAAATACCCCGAGCTGCTGACGGCAGGGCTGGCGGCGGTGGCCGCCGATGGCCTCCGGTGGATGTGGCAAATTCGTAAATATTTGGGTGGGTTTTGGGGGTTGCTCTGCCTGTATCCCCCTTGGTGCCCCCAGCCCGGCACGACCCCGGTGCCCCGGCCCAAGAAAGCCTGGTTTGATTGCGGGGCCGGTGACTTCATCCCTTCCCGGGGGCTGGAGCGGCGGGAATAAAGCCGGGTTTGTTCCCCTCCCACACACCCATCCCAGGGCGCAGCACCCCCCGGTCAGCGCGTCCCCCCGGGGTTTAGGAGCTGCACGTCCCGGAGTCCCCTGTGGTTTTTAGCCTGCGGGGAGTAGTTTTGGTTTATTTCTTTTGGATCCCGGGCCTGGGAAGCTCTCAGGGCTGGATGTTTCCACGTGTGGGTCACCAGGGAGAGCGGGGCTCTGGCCGCGTAGCCTGGGAGAGGAGTGGGATGGGCCTCCTGGAGAACATCCCCGTTCCCTTCCCTTCTCTGGGCATCTCCATCCGTCCACACCGTACCGGATTTTTCCTTGGTGCAGATGCTGCACTCAAAAACTCCGTCCTTAAGAAGCCGTATCCGTGCAAATGCCTCCTAATCCGGGTGAGCAGCTCCGCGCCGGTCCCGCCCCGGACTGCAGGGGCTGAGCAGACCCGGAGTTCCCGCTTCCACCTCGGTTTGGGGATATTTTGGAAGCAGCACCTCGGGCAGGACCTGTTCTTGGCGGGAGAAGAGAAGCTCACCTGGCCTGAGAGCATCCTTTGGAGGGTGCTGCTCCCGCTGCATCCTCCCTACAGCTCGTCGCCGCCGCGCCCCGTTCTCAGCCGCCCTTTGCCCCCGTGCAGGTCTCATGGTACCAAGTGACGTGTCCCCCCTGTGAGAGTCGCGGCCCCAACCTCCTGAGAAGATGTCAGGGATGCAGGTAAGCCCTGGGTGAGGGGAGGCGGGGATGGAGCCATCCAGGGGCGGCCCCAGTGCTCGGGAAGGGACACGGGGACGCTTGGGTTAAATAGATCCCATTTGGGTTGGCATCAGAGGGACCCCTGTGAGGGGTGTCCCTGAGGGTCAGGGGGTGCCAGGGGTGGGTGACACCGCCGTGCAAGGCTCCGATGGCATTCCCTGTTCCCGGCCAGGCCGTGTGGCCGTCCGGTACAGAATGTATCGCCAAGTACAACTTCCACGGTACCGCCGAGCAGGACCTGCCCTTCAGCAAAGGAGACGTCCTCACCATTGTCGCTGTCACCAAGGTAAGGCGTCCCTGCCGCCCCCCGCGCCTGCGTTTCCGTGGGACGCCATCCTGGTGCCGCGTGCCGCTGGCAGCCCCTGGTCCTGCCGGTCCCGCTGGGCGTGAGTCGGGCCACGCGCTCCGTTAATTAATCCGTGGCCTCGTTAGTTAAGGTTTCTCCGAAATGCAAGCGCCTCCCGGGAGCTGGAGGAGGGATGGGAGAGGCAGCGGTTCTGGGCTCCTCTCCGGGCAAGGAGAAGCGGGGCTGTGGGTTTGGGGAGCTCCAGGATGCCCGGCAGTGACCCCTGGGGAGCCACCAGCATTGGGGTTTGGTGGTGCCAGCACCGACCCCGTGCTCATCCCATCCTTCCTGCAGCCAGGAAGGGGGTACCGGGATGCTTGGGGAGCCCCCAGAGCGGCGCTGACACCCCCGTGGCTCCTCGGGTGGGACGCAGCCGTCCCCAGAGGCCACGGGCTCGCTGTCACATCCCGCTGTCCCCACAGGATCCCAACTGGTACAAGGCGAAGAACAAGGTGGGCCGGGAGGGCATCATTCCCGCTAACTACGTCCAGAAGCGGGAAGGGGTCAAAGCTGGGATCAAGCTCAGCCTCATGCCGTGAGTATCCAACCGGGGCTCTGCCGAGGTGGATCCAGGGAGGGTGGCTTGGGCTGGAGCATCCCTGTGGCCCGAGCCGTGTCTCGGCAGCAGGGACATTCCTCACGGGGCGTAGCGACATCGGAAGGCAGAAGGGACAGCGGCTCGGGCTTCCCAGTAGCGTGGATTTGGGATTGGGATTTGCTGCTGGGGAGAGCTCCAAGTGCCTTGGGAGCTGCCTGCGGGGCCGGGAAGGTGATTGATGGTTGGGTTGCATTTTAAGTTGTTTTTTTCTACCCAAAACTGGGGCTGGAAAGGCTGCTGGGAGGAAAAGGGAAGGTTGGAACGGGGTCTGTACATGAGGGATGGGGGACGGACAGGTTTGGTGTTCCTGCTGCACCCCAGAGCTGCTGGTGACTCCCAGTTTGGAGGAGCCATGGGCAGGAACCTCCTAGGAGTGTTCAAAGGGGCCGAATCCCAGCTGGGGGCCAGGAGGAGGGAAGCAGGATGCCCTGGAAGGAGGGTGGGGACAGCAAGGAGGAGCACGGAGCAGCAGGGCAGGGACGAAAGCTGCTGCACATCCAAACGCAGCCCCTCGGGGGCCCAGCCAGCCCTTAGCCCACCCTCCACGCCCCGCCGCAGGTGGTTCCACGGGAAGATCACGCGGGAGCAGGCGGAGCGGCTGCTGTACCCCCCCGAGACGGGGCTGTTCCTGGTGCGGGAGAGCACCAACTACCCCGGGGACTACACCCTGTGCGTCAGCTGCGAGGGCAAGGTGGAGCACTACCGCATCATCTACTCCTCCAGCAAGCTCAGCATCGACGAGGAGGTGTACTTCGAGAACCTCATGCAGCTGGTGGAGGTGAGGCCTCAGCTGTCGTCTCTGCCCAGCGCCCGGAGGGCACATATGGGAACGTCGGAGCTTGTGGGGCTGGAGCCTGGGAGGTGGTGGGGACCTTTTCTGGCGAGCCCCTGCGGTGGGGATGCTGGGGACAGACCCCTGGGGCTAGGGGTGAGACGTGCAGGTGACAGAGGGATCAGGGGCTAAGGGTGAGATGTGCGGGTGACAGAGGGACCGGGGGCTAGGGGTGGGGTGTGCAGGTGACGGAGGGACCGGGGACTAGGGGTGAGACGTGCAGGTGATGGAGGGACCCAGGGCTAGAGATGAGACGTGCAGGTGACAGAGGGNGGTGACGGAGGAACCGGGGGCTAAGGGTGAGATGTGCAGGTGACGTGCAGGTGACGGAGGGACCGGGGGCTAGGGGTGGGACTTGCAGGTGACGTGCAGGTGACGGAGGGACCGGGGCCTAGGGGTGAGACGTGCAGGTGATGGAGGGACCCAGGGCTAGGGATGAGACGTGCAGGTGACGGAGGGACCGNAGGGGCGAGGGGTGAAACTTGCAGGTGACGGAGGGACCGGGGGCGAGGGGTGAAACTTGCAGGTGACGGAGGGACCGGGGGCTAAGGGTGAGATGTGCAGGTGACGTGCAGGTGACGGAGGGACCGGGGCCTAGGGGTGAGACGTGCAGGTGACAGAGGGACCGGGCGGAGGAGGGACAGGGACCTTTGGGCGCCACCAGCCCCATCGGTGGCCTCGTGCTGCCACCTGGTGGGATCTCAGAGCCTGGCACCGCCTCGGCGGGGACCCCCCCCGGCACCGGGGTGTCACCCGCCGCCCTCACCGTGTCCCCCCAGCATTACACCACGGACGCGGACGGGCTCTGCACCCGCCTCATCAAACCGAAGCTGATGGAGGGGACGGTGGCGGCGCAGGACGAGTTCTCTCGCAGTGAGTGGCCGTGCCCCCTCCCCTGGGGACCCCCCCAGCACCTCCTCACTCCCCCTTCTTCCCCTGTGCAGGCGGCTGGGCCCTCAACATGAAGGACCTCAAGTTGCTGCAGATCATTGGCAAAGGGGAATTCGGAGGTGAGCCCGCTGTCCCCAGCCCGTGGTGGCCCTGAGTGGGGGGGTGCTCCTCTGTACCCCCCCCCAGGGTGATGGGGGGGCCTCAGGAGGCTGGGATGCTTCCCAGTGCCTCCTGTGCCCGTCTCTCCTGGCCCGCAGACGTGATGCTGGGGGATTACCGGGGGAACAAAGTCGCCGTGAAGTGCATTAAAAACGACGCCACAGCGCAGGCCTTCCTGGCGGAGGCGTCCGTCATGACGTGAGTGTCACCGACAGCGTGAGGGACGGGGTGCCTCTGTCCCTGTGAGCAGGGGTGGCCGGTCCCTGATACCCCACGGGCACCGTGGAAGTCCCTTTTGTCCCCAAACCCCCGCCCTGAGCCGTCCTGTGCCGCGCAGGCAGCTCCGACACAGCAACCTGGTGCAGCTCCTGGGGGTGATTGTGGAGGAGAAGAGTGGCCTTTACATCGTCACCGAGTACATGGCCAAGGTGAGACCCCCACCCTGGCCACCCGCCCTCCCGCTGGTCCCCTCGTCCCCCCGCGGTCCTGGGGCTTCACCCTGGGTCATCCCAGCTCGGGCTGCGTCTCCCTGGGGCCACGGCGGTGGCTGGAGGTGGCATGTCCCATCGCTGGCTCCCAGGGAGGGTTGGCATCCCCAGGTCCAGCCTCGTGAGGGAGGGACATCATCCCTGTGTCCTGCTCCGTCTTAAACGGGCATCATCCCGTGAGGCTGCCCCAAAAGGGCAGGGCATCCTCCCTGGATCCTCCCCCACAAGAGAGGGACATCATCCCTGGGTCCTGCCCCACAGGGGAAGGACATCATCCCTGTGTCCTGCTCCGTCTTAAACGGGCATCATCCCGTGAGGCTGCCCCAAAAGGGCAGGGCATCCTCCCTGGATCCTCCCCCACAAGAGAGGGACATCATCCCTGGGTCCTGCCCCACAGGGGAAGGACATCATCCCTGTGTCCTGCTCCGTCTTAAACGGGCATCATCCCGTGAGGCTGCCCCAAAAGGGCAGGGCATCCTCCCTGGATCCTCCCCCACAAGAGAGGGACATCATCCCTGGGTCCTGCCCCACAGGGGAAGGACATCATCCCTGTGTCCTGCTCCGTCTTAAACGGGCATCATCCCGTGAGGCTGCCCCAAAAGGGCAGGGCATCCTCCCTGGATCCTCCCCCACAAGAGAGGGACATCATCCCTGGGTCCTGCCCCACAGGGGAAGGACATCATCCCTGTGTCCTGCCCCTTGTTTGAAGGGGCATCTCCCCTGGTCCTGCCCCATCTTAAAGGGACATCATCTCCATGTTGTGCCCCACAAGGCAAGGAACTCATCCCCGGGTCCTGCCCCACAGGGGAGGGACATCATCCCTGTGTCCTGCTCCGTCTTAAAGGGGCATCATCCCGTGAGGCTGCCCCAAAAGGGAAGGGCATCCTCCCTGGATCCTGCCCCACAAGAGAGGGACATCATCCCTGGGTCCTGCCCCACAGGAGAGGGGCATCTCCGCATGTCCTGCCCCATCTTAAAGGGATATCATCCCCATATACTGCCGCACAAGGGAGGGACATCATCCCCTGGTGCTGCCCCATAAGGCAGGGACATCATCCCCAGATCCTGCCCCACAAGGCAGGGCATCATCCCCATGTCCTGCCCCAAGAGGGAGGGGGCAGGAGGTGGGCTGCTGCCCCCGATGACCCCACCTCTGTCTCCATCCTCCGTCCAGGGCAGCCTAGTAGACTACCTGCGGTCGCGCGGGCGGTCGGTGCTCGGGGCAGACTGTCTGCTCAAGTTCTCCTTGTAAGTACCGGGCAAGGCCGTGCCCACCACCCTGACCCGCCCCATCCGCCTTTTGGGGCCGCCCTGCCAACCCCCCTTGTGCTCCCCACCCCTCCCAGAGATGTCTGTGAAGCCATGGAGTACCTGGAAGCCAACAACTTTGTGCACCGGGACCTGGCGGCGAGGAACGTGCTGGTCTCGGAGGACAACATCGCCAAGGTCAGCGACTTCGGGCTCACCAAGGAAGCCTCCTCCACACAGGACACGGGGAAGCTGCCGGTCAAGTGGACGGCGCCAGAAGCACTTAGAGAAAAGGTGAGTGAGCAAAGGGGCCCGGGAGTGCATGGGTATGGTGGAAGCCGCAGGAAGTGGAAAAATTCCAGGCTGCCCCAAATTTTTCACGCAGAGATGGCGCTTGAGCGCCGCTTCCCACTGTCTGACCCCAAAACCAGCTGCCCCGAGGGTGGGGAAGATCCTTTGCCCCCCATCCCTGCCTGAGCCCTTTCATGTGGCTTCTCTCCCCTCCCTCCTTCCCTCTCCCCAGAAATTCTCCACCAAGTCGGACGTGTGGAGCTTCGGGATCCTCCTCTGGGAAATCTACTCCTTCGGGCGAGTGCCTTATCCGAGAATTGTAAGTGCCGAGCGCCCGCTCAGGGCTGGATTTCGGGGGGAGCTGAGCGGAGTTCGTGGGGGGAGCCCCTTCCCTCACGTGCCCCGTTCCCCCCAGCCCCTGAAGGACGTGGTGCCCCGCGTGGAGAAGGGCTATAAGATGGATGCTCCGGACGGTTGTCCGGCCGTCGTCTACGAGGTGATGAAGAAGTGCTGGACCCTGGACCCCGGGCACCGGCCGTCCTTCCACCAGCTCCGTGAACAGCTAGTGCATATCAAAGAGAAGGAGCTCTACCTGTGAGGGGGGCTCTGCCACCCCGCAGCCGGAGGGGACCCACGCTGGGGGGGACCAGGGTGTGGGCAGCCCCCCCGGCCCTGCCCCGGCGCCAGGAGGGAGCCCCGGGGGTGTCCCCCCGCCCAGTTCCCCCGGTTGCTTCCAAATTTCCAAATCTGTCAGTTTTTATTTTTTATTTTCTAGGTTTGGGGTTGTTTTTTTTGTTTGTTTTGGTCTCCCACGCTCTTTTTTTTTCTATTTTTGTGGGCGTTTTTTTTGTTGTTTTCTCAGTTTTTGGGGGGCGTTTGTTGTTTTTGGGGTTTGTTGTTTCTTTTATGTTGTTGGATTTTTTTTTATTATTTCAAGCAAGGCCCAGCTGAGCGTTGGGCGTTTTACTAAAGTACGAATCTTATTTTTTAATGTAATTAAAAGAAGAAAAAAAAAAAAAAAGAGAAAAAAAAAAAGAGAGAAGAAGGTTGTTAAAAGGAGAATAATAATAAATAAACCAATGAAACGGACACATGAAAAGGAAACCCCCAGCGACAGAAGTGATGGTTGACGGGGAGACGCTGGACTCGCCGCCCAGTCGGGAGAGCGCGGCCGCGTCCCCGCCAGACGCTTTTTTTTTTTTTGGGTTGTTTTGCTTTAAACTCGTTGCAATGTTTGCATGCTGTCTCCAGAGGCCTTTTTTTCCAGTCCTGTCCAGTGCTTTATTCTCATGTAATGCTACCGACTGTGAGATTAAAAACTGTAATAAAAAAAACCATTCCATACGGACGCGGCACACCCCGCCTCGGCCCCCCCTCTGTCGCCAGCGCTGCTCCCCGCGAGTCCTGGGATCCCCTGGCAAAGGAAAAAGTGGGGGTGGACCCCCCGTTTCCTCCCGGGGTCCCCAAATGGGTGGGGATGAGCAGCCCGGGGCAGCACTTGGTTCCATCCCGCCTACGCCAGCTGGGAGATGGAGCCGCCGAGTGATGCCAAAGCTCTTCTTTAGTCCGGGCTTTACTTTCTGCTGCTCTGACCGGGCAGGGGATGATTCCTGGCCCTCCTGAACCTTGCTGCCTTCCCTGCTGGTCTCAGCCAGGGGGCTAAAGCCACCTGCGCAGCGGGAGCCCCGTGTCCGGGGCACCCCGACCCCAAAGGAGCTGCGGAATCTCCGGAGGGAGCTGGGCGGAGGTGGCGTCTGGCAGGTTTAGAATAGTTCCCCTCATCCACAGGGAATTATTCAGCGTTAAACGATGCGCGGAGCGTCGGCTCCGCCGGCTGCCTGCTTGGCAAGCCCCGGTCCGGAGCTCCGCGTCTGCTTTGGACCGGGATCGAGACCGAGATTCCTCTTGGAGGGGGGTTAAAGGGAAAAACAGGGAGTGCTGGGGCACGGGCACGGCTCGGGATGTGTGGGATGGGGATGGAGAGGGGAGATGTGCTGCTGACCCCCTTCCCTGAGACCTCGGGGTGGCCGGAGGGGACGGGACAGGGATGAGGGACGCGGGGTGGCTCCGTAGGGTTTCCTCTCCCCTGGGCTGACCCCCGGGCCCTCTCACCCACGTCCCCCCCGTTCCTCCCAGCGCTCCGGCAGGGCCCGGCCGGATAAGCAGCTTTACTTTTTGGGCTTATGAAGATTAAAGTCATTTACAGGCAAAGCCTGCAAGAAACGGCTTCGGGAATGGCGAGAAATACCCAGAACCTTCACGTGATGGGAGACAGCAGGGAGGGGTCTGCTCCTGTCCCCCACCGTGTCCCCTCCTGTCCCCCTGCCCTGGGGACAGACCCCTGCCAGCTGTCAAAAAGGGGGGGAAACTCCCCCAAAAATCTTTTAGACCTTTGATTTTCCTCCAAATGGCGTCACACTTCCCATTTTTGAGACTCTGCCTGGTCTCAGGGGTGGTGTTTGGTGCCTCAGCATCCTCCGGGATGTAGCTGAGGGATGCTGAGAGAGAACTGCTGGAAGAATTAACTTTCTTCACTACAAATCGGGGAGTTTAACCCTGCCCAGCCCCTCCTGCCACCACCGTGCCTCAGTTTCCCCGCACAGAGAGGCTTGCTCCTGCCGCTGGAGAGAGTGGATGAGCCTGGAGCTGCTCATCCCGGATCCCTCTAGGTGATTTATCCCCAGGGATTTCGGGGCTCTCTCCATCAGCGGCAGCGTGGGCAGAGGGGACAGGCTGCGTGACACCCCGGGGCTCCCGAGTGCTGGCTCACATCATGTCCCCTTCCTCCTCCTCCTCCTCCTCCTCCTCCTCCCGTGGGCAGTGAGATGGGCACTGGGCCCGGTTGTGTCAGCTCCCATCCTGCCTCAGATTCCCGGCGTGAACGCAGGGAGCCCTCCCGGCGCCTTCGCCGCACGACGGGCGAGGAGGGAACAGGGACGCGGCGTTTAAAAAAGCTCTGGGAATCCCAGCGCTGGGCTCGGGCAGCTCTGCTGCCTCTGCTTGGTGTCCCAGATGGATTAGGGCAGGGCTGGGGAGGGCTGGGATGTGGTGTGTGGATGGCGAAAGGACCATCTCCAAAGTCACGCGTCCTTCGCTTCTCCGTCCCTGCCCATCACCTGCGCCCCGCACGCACTCCTGAGCCAAAGCAGCGGTTCCAGCACCGGCCCCGGCTCCCCCTGCACCCTGCAGATATCCTCTCTCTTCCCCACTAGGGCTCCTTCCACCGGCTCCGGCTCTTCCCCGTGTCCCCGCATCCTGCCTGCCTTCTCCCCGTTACCCGCAGAGCTGCTGAGCCTTCCTCTCCCTAAAATACCCCAAAATCCCGGTCTCCCTTCAAAGGAACCCAATTCCAGCTGCAGCAGCGGCTCGCTTCTCATTTCCCCGGGTGGCAAAGCCTCCATCCCAAGAGGAGGGGGTGCAACGAGCCCCCCACAAGCTACTTAGTTCCCTCAGTGCTGCTCGGGGCTAATTACCAGCTCTAATTACGGCCCTTCTGCTCCATCCTTGGAGCACGGGCTTCCCAACCCCTGGCATCCCTCGCCGGCATCTGTGCGCTGCCGGCGCCTCCTCCCCCTCCACGATCGACTTTATCACAAGGACTATTTTTAGCGTGATGTACAAAGCCATTCCCATCACCGTTCCGTGGCGTTCACCTCTCCAGCTTCTCTCTCTCTCTCTCTCTCCTTTTTGTTTTTTGCTTTTTTGCTTTTTTTTTTTTTTTCCCTTCTGAGCACTCCGGGAAATGAAGGCAAGGCTGGGAAGATCCCCCGTGGGAATGCTGCGTGTGTGTGGCCGTGTGTGCGCTCGGGCTGGCGTGCGCCTTTGCTCGGGGCTTGCTCTCCACCACCGGCACGAAGCAGCACATGGTCTCCCCATGTGCCTGTTTACATGCTCTGTGTGTCTGTCCGGGTGCATTTGTGTCACGGCTTGGGTGCAGACACTGCCGTGGGAGCCCCCCCGCCGCCCCCAGCACCTCCCTCTTCTTCCTCACCTCCCACGGCACCCCTCCTCCCGGCAGGAATTGCGGCCAGCCGGCTCTCTGCCGTGACCTGCTTCCCCTTCTCTTCTGCCAAGCACCCCAAAAGCTCTCTGTCCCCTGGGATGGGGGCTGTATGCCCTGTAGGACAGGACCGTTCCCACCCCAAATCCCCATCCCTCAGGGTGGATGATCTGTAGGACAGGACGATTCCCACTCCAAAACCCCCAACATCCCTCGGGGTGGATGGTCTGTAGGACAGGACCATTCCCACTCCAAATCCCCAAACATCCCTCGGGGTGGATGTTCTGTATGACAGGACAGTTCCTACCCCAAATATCCCTTGAGATGGATGTTCTGTATGACAGGACCATCCCTAAACCCCAAATATCTCTCAGGAGGGATGTTCTGTAGGACAGGACCATTCCCTCCCAAGCCCGCATCCCTCAGGGTGGATGATCTGTAGGACCGGACCATTCCCACCCCAAAACCCCCAACATCCCTCGAGGTGGATGTTCTGTATGACAGGAAAATTCCCACCCCAAATATCCCTCGAGGTGGATGTTCTGTATGACAGGACCATCCCTAAACCCCAAATATCTCTCAGGATGGATGTTCTGTAGGACAGGACCATTCCCATCCCTAAACCCCATTCCTCGGGATGGATGTTCTGTATGCCAGGACCATTCCCACCCCAAATATCCCTCGCGGTGGATGTTCTGTATGACAGGACCATTCCCACCCGAAATATCCCTCGAGGTGGATGTTCTGTATGACAGGACCATTCCCACCCGAAATATCCCTCGAGGTGGATGTTCTGTATGACAAGACCGTTCCCACCTCAAACCCCCATCCCTTGGGGTGGATGGTCTGTAGGACAGGACCATTCCCACCCCAACCCTCATCCCTCAGGGTGCATGTTCTATATGACAGGACCATTCCCAACCCAAATATCCCTCAGGATGGATGTTCTGTAGGACAGGACCGTTCCCACCCCAAACATCCCAAAATCCAGCAGTGGTGAGCCTGGGCAGCCCCGTGCTCAGTGGCATGAAGATGAGAGCAGAGGATTCCGAGGGAATTGGGGGGACACCCCAGCAGCATCTCCACTCCTGGATTCCCTTCCCAGGGACCGCTCAGGGCTCCCAGGGGAGCTCTGCCAGGGCACCTCAGGGCAAGGAGGGGTGCACTGGGGTTTTTTAGAGGTGATGTCGGATTTTGGGAACTTAAAGGCTTGGTTCTATAGGAGTGGGGAGGCTTTCCATGGGAATGCCTCCCTAGGTCAGGGAAAGGCATCTTTGGTTTCATTTCCCTAACAAGCTGCGCTGCAGTTCGTCTTCCTCAGCCGGGGCAAATTCCGGCTTTATGGAGTTCCGTTCAAGTAACATACTGGAAGTCATTTCATTTGGTAATTTACAACACCCTTATCCTAAAGTTTCTTTATTCCCTCTGTTCGTGACGTGGTAGCCCTTTGACCCCAGTAAAGGATCGCGCAGAAGGGATCCCGCTGCCCTCTGGAAGGATGTTTCTCTCAAGACCTTCAGGATATTTTCTCAGGCTCCTGGGAGCTGGTGGTCCATAACAGCAGCAAGACCCTCCGGATAGATGTCCCCGTGCCTTATCCCCATGCCCAAGGGGCACAGCGGGGTATCCCTGTCCCCATCCCTTTGGAGCACCCCGGTTGGCAGGTGGGAAGAGCGAAGGTGCCGCTGCCGCTGCTCCCGGGGTCAGAGCCGAGCGTGGCGGTCCCTGAGGTGGCGGTGCCTGTCCCCATCACCAGAAGTGGCAATCAGCTGCCAGGTGCCGGCGTGGCTTCCCCCGGCAGCAGCAGCAGGCCGCCTGCTTTCTTTGGAAATGCCGTCTCATTTCCCGCCCGGCGCGGCTCCGGCGCCTCTCCGGGACTCCCTCACCTACTCAGGGTCTTCAAAGGTTTGAACGTTCACGTTCCCTGGGTTTCAGGCTGACGAGGATCAGGTTCCTGCCTCTCGATGGCCTTATTGCCGTGGCACTGCAGCTCAAGGTCACCGAGCCTTCCCCTTCCCTCTGCAATCCAGGGATCGCTCCAGGAACCGGCCACTCCAGGGCCAGGCAGGGATCTCCGGAGCATCGCATGAAACCAGGCTGTGGTAACTGGGCTACCTGGAAAGAAGAGCTGGAATGATCCCTCTCAGCATGGCAGAGGGAGCTGCTTGCATCCACTTTAAATCAGGTGTCAACGCTGAGAGAGGATCCTCTTAACTTCCACCGTCTTGTCTGAGGCTGCGACGGGGGGACGTCTCATCTCCCTCCCGTCTAATCCGGGGAGATGTGTGATATAGCATAAGCTAATATAATAGGTCATGCAAGGATTTACATCTCATTACGGCAGGTTAGAGTCCTGGCAGGAAGGATGACTCATCCTGACTTGAATATATTTCAGAGATAAGGAACCGTTCAGGCTGCCCAAGGAAAAGCAAATGGGCGAATCAAGCACCTCGAAGCATCATTTACCAGCTCGCTGCACGCTCTGATTGTCCCCCCAGCTCTGCCTCCAGGTGGGACGCAGGCCTCTCCAGGAAAAGCCAAGGGGATGGGAGAGCTGCAAAACCTCTCCGGAGGTCCTCTCCTTTGCCTTTTGCTCCATCCCTATAAAACCTGGGCTGCAAGAGGCTGCAGAGCCCAAGCTGGTGAGCGAGCACCCCTGCCACGAGGGACGGGATCCGAGGCGCTGCCGGGAACGCCGGGCTTGTTTTCACCTAGTTGCCTTGGCCGAGTGTTTCTGCTCATCAGGAGCTGTTTGCTCTTAGTTCCTCAGACAGGGAGGCTCCCTGGGAGCTGACCCATCTAACCCAGCTGGAAAAAATCGGTCCTGACTTCCAGTCTCTTATTGTTAATGGATGCTCCCAGCGAAATCCGGAGTGAGCAAAGCTCCCAGGACCAGCCGCATCCAAAATCTGCTCTGAGCCCACACGAGGCTTGGACCAGCACCCAAGGACACAACCAGGGGTGCTGGTCCTTCTCCCTGCTCCTCTTTTCAGCCTGACTGACGGCCAGAGTGTGACCGCTCTGTTGGCGACGGGACATCTGCGGCGCGCCCGGGGCTCCCGGCCTATTTCTCAGCAGGCTGTGGCAGCTCTTTGTGGGTTAAAATTAATTTCCCATGGGTTTTCCATGGGAAAGTGCTTGGTGGGGGGGCCTGCAGATCAGTGTGAAAAGCAAAAATCATCGCTTCAAAAAGCTGTGGAGGCTCCTGAGCTGCCAGCTCGGGGTGAGCAGCAGGCACAGGGGCACCTGCGTGGCGCGGGATGCTGCGGGTGACGCTGGAGTTGCGCCAAACGGAGGCGCCTCGGAGGGACCTCCCTCATCCCAGTGTCAGTTCGCACATTTGGATGGACTCGAGGGAGCTCTGCCGGCATCAATCGAGGGCTCTGCTCCGCCAGGAGAGCCTTCACCAGGACGAATCCCTTGTCGTCACCTCCAAAAATGTGTTCCAATCTCTAAGAGCAGTGGTCGCTGCCAAGCTGCTGACCAGATTATTATCCAAGAAAAATGTATTATTTTTTAATCTATTTTCCTCTTAAGACATAATTTTACCTTGGGTGGGATGATGAGAGGAGACGGGCGGATCCCCCCTCCCTCTGTCACTTTGTTCTGTCGCTTCACAGCTGTTCCATCATTTTAATCTGCAGAGATTGTCTTTATATTTCGGAAATGAAATGATTTCCCGCAAGCCGGGATTGCGGTTTGGAGCCGCGCTCATTTTTCATGAGCGGAGAAGAAAAAAGGGAGAAATGCCTGTTAAAGCCAGGCTGGCCATCTGGAAGGGAGGTGCGTTGCTGCTGCCATTAATTGCTCACTCCCCAAGGCCTGGAATACGGCTGCAGTCAAAGGGAAGAGCAAGAGTGGGAGTGGGGTTGGAGAGAGCGAGGGAATGATGCAACAGAATCGATGCCTGCTCCATCCTCCTGATTTAGGCGATCAATCAACGCTTTCGTGCCCGGGTTCTGGGGGCTGAGAGCAGCTTCAGTATTAATTAATATGATAAAATCATGGAATCACAGGATCCCAGAACGGCTGGGGTCAGAAGGGACCTCAAAGCTCTTCCAAGCTCCAACCCCCTGCCATGGGCAGGGACATCTTCTGCTAGACCAGGTTGCTCCAAGCCCCGTCCGGCCCGGACTTGGACACTTCCAGAGATGGGAATGCTTCCAGGGATATTATTAATGGGATGAAGGAGAGGGAACTTTTGGGCACCAGCCCTTGGGTCGATGAGCAGACAACAGTTGTGACTCGTGCTGATGCATATGGCTTTTTCCGAGCCAGACCCAAAGGACGGGGAATAGAGTGGGAAAAAGGGCACTGGAGTGGGTTTGCTCCTCGGCGGGATGACGCAGCCGGGAATCGCGGAGGGAAGGGTGTCCGAGGGGCTCCTCACAGCCCCCGCCGTGGCTCAATCCACCCCCGGTGTCCCTGGGGGGCTCTGGGGGCTCCTTCTTCCCGCGGGGGTGGCGGCACTGGCGGTGCCCCGGGGCGGGTCGGGCCAGCGGCGGCTCCGCCCGGCGGAGGGCGGTGGGGCCGGGGGAGGCGGC
>VWPU01009108.1:0-80911 GCA_013398955.1 Callaeas wilsoni
CACTGAAAATTCTGCCTATTCTTTAAGGAGCAAAAGCACTCATCACTGCTGATTCCCAGGGGAGCACGTGAGCTAGTGAACCTGAGTTATTTGAGAAGAAAAGCAGTTTTTGCTGTTGGTACTGTGGGCTGTTTGGGTTTGGAATTCAAGTAGAAAAGGATCTTTCCAAGCAGCACTCCCTGCACCACAGAGACCCTTTACCCACAGCTCCATTTTTATAAAAAAAAGGCACTCAGGTTGTGTCCACTCATTCAACAGTTTCAAAACTCTCTCCACGATAATGGATATTCCTGTCAAAAATGGGACCTGGCCTTTGCCTACAAAGCAACAAAACTCCCACTTAAAATCATGTTTGAAAAGCAAGGAGCAGCTTCCCTCCCCTCAGCCCTCCCCAAAGCTGGCTGATTATTTGAAGAGTATTTTATTGCCATCAGCTTCCACTAATGACCATCTGAGCTGCAGTGATGTGGACATGGGGATGTCTCAAATTTTCACCAGCAGTAATTGCTAATGAAAGTTAGTGGCTATTGTTTTATCTTTTTTCTTTTCTTTTTTTTTTTGGTTGGCTGGTTTTGCTGTGTGTGTGTGGTTTTTTCTTTGTTTTTAATCCTGAGTACATGAACAGTGAGGCAGCCAAGATCTGCTGTTAGAATTACTGAAAATATGGAGCCCCTTGACTCTCCATATATTTTTGAAGAACAATTACTGCGATATTTTAATTTGATTGACTTCCAGCCCTTCACTTGTGCTTCCTTATTTTTGTACAGTTAAAAACCTCAACGGAGCAAAGTTGAAGGAAAAGATGTTGATCAGAAATTCAATTTTTGTATGAATTTAGAAACATCAGATGTCTTAACTTCCGTTAAAACAAAAAATGATAAGGCTCACCAAAACAATGTTCACCTGAAACTCCTGGTTTAGGATTTTGGAAGACAGTCACGGTTTCTTTCTAAGTAATAAGAAAGTAGCTTAAAGAGGGGGTGGAGCCCTTGAAATAAAACTAAATGCAGTGAGGAAAAAGGCTTTGCAGGACGAATAAAGAGCACCATCTTTCCCTGTGCAGTGATCTAGATCCAGCACGAGACCAGTAACCCAGAGAAGGCTCTGTTCCTTTGCCTCGTTGCAGTGGGAAAGCAAATCCCTGCTCAGCCGAGCGCGGCGGAGTCGGTGGCTTGGCAGGGCGAGGACACCGTGCCCCACCTGCGCCAGGCTTTGCCACAATTATTGTCACTAAAGGCTGAGGAATTCAGCACGACTGAGACTAAGCGATAAATAATGCCCAAGCGTATCTGCTTCTTGCGTTAAGGAGACAGACTAAAGAGTTAATAATGCCTCTGATCAGCTTTTAATAGCCTCTAGATGCTTTCACACAATAAATAGATCTGTTGTGAAAATACTCGAGAACACAGTGAAATACCACATGCATTGTGCCCTTTAAAATGCTTTAAATAGCACAATTATAGATTTAAAGATCGTAATTGATTTAAATTGGTGGTGGAATGTAAAATTTTATATGATGCATGAAACCTCTTAAGGCTTTAAAACTGTAATTATCTTTGTCACTCTCATATTGCACCCCAAAGCTTTTCTTTTAATGATTTAGACGTTACAGAAAATAAATGGAACGTTCCTATGGATTGCCAAACAAAATGCCAAGGGAAAAACCCCCCAGGGCTGCACCTTTGGGAAGAGGGGACAGTGTCAGGGCTCGGCTGAGCCCTGGATCCCCCAAACCTCCAAGCTGAGGGGTGAGCCGTGACCGGGGTACCCCGTACTGACGATGCTCACACTGGTTTAAGAGATTTGCTCCACGCAAACCAGTTTAAAACCCCGGCAGATCCTCTCTGCCCACAACCGCCACCACCTGCTGCTTGTTCCCGTCCGAGAAGTGCAGCTGTGGGTCTCCAAACGCAGGAATTTCCAGAGGAATTAACTCGTTATTGATCACCTCTCTATTGGCAAAGGCTACCTGGCAGACTCCAAGCTCCTCTCCCACTTCCCCATGAAAAACCACATTTGTACCACGGAAATCTCGCACAGGACCCACAGAACAGATCTTGGATCTCGTCCCACAGCTGGGTGTGGTTCAGGTTGGGGCACCCTGGCTGCCTCACGAACCTGCCTCTCCTCTCTGAAAGCATCCCACAGAATTCCCGGTGCTTTGGGTAAATGCAAAACTCCAAATTCAGCCACAGAAGGAAAGAAGTCGTGGTGGGAGTAACAGCAATTCCAAGACACAAGGTTTAATGCACAGTGGAGTAAAAACCACGGCCTGGTTGTAGGGTTAACCACTGATCTCCATGATATCAGGATCTGATGCTCTTTGAAGCCTCCAGACATTATTTAATACCAAAAAAACCCCACGTATAAGTAGCCAGAAAAGATCAACGTTAACTCAGGAAAGATTATTTCAGTTTATCTGACCCATATTTGGAAACTTAAATCAATTTAACATAGCAAAGCTCCCCTCAGTACATGAACAAGGAAAAGTCATTCAAATCTGTTTATATTCCTCCAGATGTCAATGCTGATACCAGTGCCCAAACAATGAAGTAAACAATTAAAAATTTCTTTTAACTTCTCCTGCTTTAGAAATCCAGAGAAGAAAAAAAAACCAACCCAGTGAATCAATGTACTAAAAATGGATAGAGTCTCCAGGAAAAGAGATTGTATTCAAGCTAAGAGGATATTGCCAACAATAGGTAGTTAAAAATGGAATTAACAACTAATAAAAGTGGTGAAGCATATCCTTTTAAAGAGCAATTTGAAAGGCTTTTCATTAACACAACAACTTGAGTCACAAACCTCTAGGTAAGACAATTAATAGTCATATTTGGGGCTTGGGGGGGCCAATTAACTTTGACTGTGTATTCATGAGTTCCCATTCCCAACAGGACTGGCTCCAGGGTTTATTTTGGTGATGTGTGTCACAGAAAGTTATGCATCAAAGTAAAGCCCTGATGTATAATCTGATATCTCCCCCAAACTGACAGAGGAAATGTGGCACATTTAGCACTCGTGATGAGCTCGGTGAGAGGACAGACACGTTCAGGCTGTGGGGACACAGCAGTATTCCAGCAGCAGAAGGAGCAGCAATCAACACGAGGTGGGAATGATCTGCTGGAAAAATGCTGCTTGTGGCTTTGAATTTTTCAGGTATTAGAAGAAAACACTGATATTCTTCTTCATAGTAGGTGGTTCAGGTCATGGGGACTATTCCAAGGGATTTTTAGAAGGTAGATGGAAAATCAAATACTGTGTTTTCACACACGAGGTGATGCTGTTTGTGTTTTAACAGGAAGCAGCCAGTAACTGAGGAAGTGAAATGATTCTGATCGTTTGAGACAAAACCCAAATGAATGCCATTGACACTGACCAGGCTGCGAAGTGCATTTATTGATTATTTCCATCTTCCCTCTCTCGACACACATTGGAACTCCTTGGCTGAGGTTCCAAGGTAAGCTAAAGGTTCTCCCTCTTTTTCTTTGTTTCCTTTTTTTTTTTTAATATATTTTCCCCTCCTTTTAACAGCCCAATTGCAGGGTAAAAAGGAATCCTGTAAAAGATTCCTACTACAGGATAAAAACAGAGATACTAAAGATGATGAGGGTGTGTGGGACAGTGCAAGACAGCAAAGAGAGCACAAACGTGTGCACACACATGAGCACGTGGAGCAAGAAAAGCAATCCTGTGTTTAGGGAAGAAGAGGAGCAGGCAAGGAATGCAAATGGAAAGAGAAAACCATGCCATTGCCACTGATTACATGTTTGTAACTTAGGAAAAGGCTGGGTTAAATTTAAAATAAAAGGAATGAAAACACAAGTTAGCAGAGAACGATGTAAAAGCTTAGGGGAGACCAATGAGATGGAAGAGGTGTGCTCTGCTGCTCACTGTTCAGAAATTAGTTTCCCTCATCCTACAGGAATCCTTGCCCTGTTTATGCACATAATGAACTGATTTTTCCCCCTCCAGATAAAGATCTTGAGCAGGAAAACTCTTATTCCAAACCGATTCTGGCACTTCAGCTACTACAGCCAGAGCTGGGCCAGAGACACATAAATATGTGAGATACACTGCAGAAAATGAAGATATTCAAGTGTAGAAATTCCACCTGAGGGCCAAACTTTGTCTCGTGTAAAGTGGTGTGGATGGGAATTGGTTTAGGTCAGGGCAGTCAGGTTAACTGGGAATTTGCATCCTCACACGGCTGGAATTCAGCCCTGGGGGATTATTTCTCTGTTCCTGTGTGCTCTGGGGGTACCCAGCCTCAGTGGCTGCAAGGGGGGGCTAAAACCAGCATTTTAAATATTTTAAACAGGCAGCTGAACACAGACTTCATTTCCTAGATTGGGAAATGCGGATGGGAAGCAAATTCCAGCCAGGATCTGATAAACTGGACCAGTTCTGGATTTCAGCCTCCCGGTTTGCAGCGCTGGAGCTCCTTTAGGGGTGCCCAGCACGGTGACCCCGCGGGCTGGGGCCGTGGGAGGCGCTTTGGGGAGCAGGTGAACAAAGTGGTCACAGTAAAACAGCTCTGCAACACCAAGGAGCGAACCTGAGCACGCTGCGGGCAAGGCGAGCACAGCCTCTCACTGCTCCAGCTCGCTCGGGGAAAAGAAAAGAAATTAATATAATTTTCAGCCTCTTTTGGGTTTAAACATTCGGTCAAGGCTTTCAGAAAAAGCCTCCTGCAGCAGTTGCCTGCTATTTTCTTTACCCCCCACCACACTGTCAGCTGCTCTGAGTGCTGCACATGATTTACCAGAGCCTACCTGTCTAAATGATGAAAATGAGAAAGCTTTTACCCGGTATGTATATCACAGAAATGTAACTATTACATACATGGGGCTGAATGGTTTTTATCCAGCTAAATACAGTCAGGCCATTAATAGGAATGCTCAGTGCAGGGGTCTGCTTAAAAATCCACGAGATGGATAACAAATCATAATCCTGGCAAAGCAAAAAACACCCTTGTAAAGCATTCTTTTTTCAGAAGCCTTTGAAGATACCTGTGGGCATTTGATGGCTGATTTAAAGTCCAGCATGAACAAAATCTATGGGGTTGTGGAATAAATGTACTTTGGACAGCAAAGGAAAGCCCCACTGCTTAGAAGGAGCCCGGAAAATAAACTCTAAAAAATCTGTGGTAAGAAACAGCCCTGTACAGGCTTGGTGGTGCATGGGTAAAACCTGGAATGCCAAGTTCTTTTTCCTAAATAGTTACAGCTGAAATCTTGGCATCACCAAAATGGAGGGCAGTTTCACCATTTATTTAATCAAAGCCATTTGATTTAATTCTGTAATTTCAGGTTGAAAGAACTCGGTAACCCAGCTGGCTTCAAAGAAGAAATGTGTTTTTACAAATTATAACTAATTTTAACTAAAGAAGTATTTTAGGGAATGTTTTGAAGGTATTTGCAATGTGCCTCAGCTGCCACTGATGTCTGCAAAGCAGCTGAACTTCCTGAAATTTGCCTTCCAAGTTTTCTACCTTTTTTATCAATTCACTCATGAAGTGAAGGAAAATGCTCTCCAGCCCTTCCAGTGACTGAAATTATTGAAGTTCCATGTGATCCAGACTCTGGAGCTGGAGAAAACGACTGGATCAAACATAACAAGATTCTGAAAAGGTGGAATTTGGGACAATAGAGCAACAAAAGGGTTTCAGAAATCCTGCAAAACATGACAGAGATGCACCTCAGAATTCAGGAGCAGAAAATACACATTATCACCAGGAAATAATAGGAATTATGGAATATATCCCTGGAGGATGGGAACAGCTGATACTTTGCAGGTAAGGAAAAGTGGCCCTGCTGCTTCTGTAAGGAAACAGCATTTCAAGTGAAATCACTGTGCACCACCTCACCCCGTTCCCTGGTGGGATAATGGCCCGCATTCCTCTTTTACATGAAGGATGTAGATGCAGGTAGAATTTGGGAGAAGAAAACAAATATAATTGCAAATACCTCACCATAAGCATTTACCTGAAGAGCGACCCAGCCAGGTTTTGTGCTTGTAAATAGAAATTTTGCCAGTGCTGCTGTTTCGGGGCTGTTGTAAGTGCACTGGTGCAACAGGAGGAGTTTAAAATTAGCCCTGAGCAAGGGATATTTTTAAATTAGCACAGGAAATAAGACTTTATTTGTCAGTACTGAACTAGAGGGGTTCTCTGGGACAGGCACCAGAGCAGCTGGGGCTGCCCCTGGATCACTGGAATTGTCCCAGGCCAGGCTGGACCGGGCTTGGAGCACCCTGGGACAGTGGGAGGGGTCCCTGCCATGGCAGGGGTGGCACTGGATGAGTTTTAAGGTCCTTCCAACCCAGATCATTCTGGGATTCCGTGGTTCCATGGAAAGGGCTAAAGGCAGAACTGTCCCAGGGTTTCCGTGGCCTCCCCTCCTCCAGCCCCATGTGCCACGAGATCTCTGCCCACTGTTCCTAGGAACCAACCAAGATTTATCCCTTCTTTTTTCTTGTTTGGGAGCCTCTTTGAACAGCTTTGAGCCCTTGCTTTTCTGCACAGGTGATTTGAGCACGTGACTCCTCGCCTAGCCCGAATTTCTGTGTGGTGGCTTATTTGACATGAGAGTTCTGTGATCAAACAAGTCCCTAATAACCTCTCCTAGCTTATACAAACCTGGATTATTCTCCTCAGTCTATTATTCAACCACTGATCCACAGGCCAAACTTCCTTTTCAAAAGGGCTGGTAAGGGATGGGTTTTCTTGTCCCTTTTACGAATCCAGATGTTGAACAAAGGGAACAACTCTAAATGTAGGTATTTATTCAGCACATAATGCCCATCTATCTTCTCTTTCTTTACCTGTTTTTCAGTTCACAAAGGGAACACGAACTTCCCCAGATTGCAGCCCCGTGCCCTTCACAGCGAACATTTCTTACAAAATTGTATTTTAAATATATTTATCGCTTCCTCTGTTAAACTTCCTCAAAGGAGAAACAACTGGCCTAAAAGTTTGTGTCTTGCTCTCTGTACAGCACCAGTGACCCCAGCTCATCTATTACACTGCCACAAGAAGAATCAGCCTCCAAACCCATTTGTCTGCTGTAATACTGGGTCTTTTAGGTTGCAAATGAACAGATTTTTATTTAAACCCCCATCTAAGAGTGTCATTATCCACAAATCTGCTCATAAATGTTTTGGCAACTGACAAAAAAAATTAACTTCAGAAGAGGAAGCCATTAGGATGAAAACATTTCAAATCATGTCATTCATCAGATCTCTGCTCATCCAACAAAACTTGCTTTTGTTACAGGCAATTGTGGTGCTTAATCTCGGTACTTTTCAGCAACACATTTTTCTGATTAAAAAACCATAATCATACTAGCAGTAGTTAGAGATAGAAAAGATCTATTAGCTCCCTAAGCCCAGCTCCCTTCCCTAGCAGGATATAATCCCTGGCAGGAAGTCTTTCAGATATTAAGTTGATCCAGAGCTTAGTTTTAGCCAAGGGACTGAATATGGAAATCTGCACGGAGGTGTCACAACACTTGGAATTCACAGAACCAGAACAGTTGGGGTTTTTTTTAACTTCTTTTCCTTCATTTGTCCGTGCAACCGCGGGGCTGGAGCTCGGCAGCTCCCAGTGGGGCACTGGGACAGTCTGGGTGCCACCAAGGTGTCAGGAGCGAGCTCCTGGGGCAGAGGGGGCTCCTGGGGATCCCACCCCCACCTCCCTGGCCGGGGAGAGGCTGCTGGAAGCTTTAGGGGATGAGGAGGGGTGGGGACACGCAGGGACAGTAAATGGGAAGGGAAAGGAGGTGCTGGAACAGCGAGGGAAAGGCTGGCGGGGAAGGCTTGGCTTGGTCTCAGAGGTCTTGTCCATCCTCAGTGATTCTGGGATGAATTCAGTCTCAGTCCTTGTCCCTCTCCGTGGTGTTTTAAAGGTTTGACCTCTAGAGGATTCCTTTTGCCACGTTCCATGCAAAAACCCCTCCCATAAATGGTATAATCACCCAGTGGTGATGTATTCCTCTGTGTCCCCTTCCCCTGCTCGTGTCACAGCTGCAGCCACAGAATCTGTCCCCTCTGCACCAGGGCGGACAATAAACTCCCTGTGCAAACACAGAATCTGTCCCCTCTGCACCGGGGGCGACAATAAGCCCCCTGTGCAGACACAGGATCTGGCCCCTCTGCACCAGGGGGGACAAGAACTCCCTGTGCAGACGCCGGATCTGTCCCCTCTGCGCCAGGGGGGACAGTAACTCCCTGCTGCTACCTGAAATCACAGCAGCTCAGCTCAGCCAGAGCGCGGGCTGGAGAGGAAATCGCCCTTTAATTACCTTTAGAAGTGAAAAACTAAAGTACGAAAAACAAAGAAAATCCCTTTTGCTTGGGATCCTGATAGCCAAAGAAATGTATAAGGAGGCTGCTCTTCTGGTCCCCTCCATCTCCATCAATCCATCAGCACTGAAAGGCAGTTCCTGACCTCCACTCACCCTTTTTAATTTAGGCATCTCGATGGGGATGTGCTCCTTTACACGTCTCCAGGAGCTTCCCTCGCACCCCAGCATTCTCAGGGAACGCTTTCCGTGCAATCCAGGAACCAGGAAGGGCCTCAGAACGTGTCACTGCTACAGTTCCCAGCCAGACCTACCAAAACCACCCAGAAGGCTCAGCCCTGTGCCATTCCAGGTTCATCAGTGCTTATGTGTACCTGGGACAGACACTGAAATCCTGCTCACAGGTAGGAATACTTTCCTAAAAAGAGCACAAAACCCAAGAAAACAGAAAAATACAAGCAAAAAAATTAAAATTGCCGTTTTAGTGTTTTAAAGAGGATTATGGCATAATAGTACACATTTCTGCTACATGAGAGGCAGCTGGGCTCATTTTAACAGATCCACTGCAAATCAAAAACTGGAACCTGACTCTTCCTCTCTGCCACCCTCATCTGATTTCCAAGGTTTCCTCTTTCAGCTTTGTTTTCTGGGTGGAAACAGAAGAAATAATTGAAACCACAGGAGACTCCTCACAGGGCATCACTGATTTCAGCAAGGCTCCGAAAAGTGGGGCATTTACCTTGAATCCTGATTTACAGGTTAGAGGAAATAACCTGATTTCTCACCCTCCAAGATCTACAGAAAGTCTCCCGTTGGCTTCAGAGTGTGTTGGTTTAGCTCTCAAATATCACAGGAAAAATTCAAGGTACTTTTATGAGCCCAAAAGAATTCAGTCAGCCAGAAAAAAATGTTTAAAATTTGGTGCTGTGAAATTCATTACGTTTAAAAATGATACAGCAAATAGTTTTCTTTTAGGTTCTGAAAACTGTTTAAAGTACTTTATAATTCAATAATAGAACTATTAGAAGAAAAGGTGATGTGAAATTAAAATACCTACCCAGCTCTATGCTTTTAATTTGGAAAATTGCAATCAGCAATGGAAAGATGGAAATTTAACAGCTATATTGAAGATGATCAGAAGAATTCTTTCCATAAAGGTTAACAACAGATAATTACTTTCTCAGGAAATCACTAAAATGTCATGATTTTTCTGCTTTGTTTTCAGGGAAGTTTTATGATGCTCCCTTCTTGCCGCTTGGCAATGAAACAAATGAGGTTAGATGGCAAAGATTATGAAAGAAATTAGCAATAATGAGTCCAGTAACTAAAAACATTAGTAGAGAAAATTGAGTTGACCTTACTTTTATAATTATTCATTTTCTTAATTGTTTTTTTTCTGGAATAATTGGACTGAAATTAAATAAGACGAGGTACAAGCCTCACGTGTGACGGGGTGTTTGGCATAGATTAATGACCTTCCCCAAGCCATGAGCTGGGCCCTCTCTGGAGGTGACCTCTGGGAAATACCTGCCCCGAGCTGTGACCCAGCTGCAGCTCCTGGGCCTCAGCTCCTCCCTGTCCTCAGCCTTCCCTGCGGGATGGATGGGCCCCTGCCAAGCCGGGAGTTTGGTGTGTGCAGTCCCGACCCGGACACGGCGAAGGGGATTTCGGGGATAATCACTGTGGTATCCCTGCAGTTCTGCCCAGCTCCAAAATAACGTTTGTGGGTCAATTCCTCCCAACCACATCCACGGAGCAGAGTGAAAGTTTGCCACCTTATCAGAGCTGTTCCCTGGGGGACCCCTTGGGCAAACACGGGGAATTTTATCCTGTCCCACTGGTAAATAATCCACCAGCCCCTGCGGCCTGGGGAGCACTGGCAGGGGAAGTGCCACCCCACAGCCAGCCTAGTTTGCAGAATCCTGTTACCACGTGAAACACTGGGATTAGTGCAGCTCAGAGGAGAGAAAACCTGAGCACTCCCCAAGTTCAGGGTTCCAGCCCTCGATATTTATCCAGCAGACGTGCAGAGCTCAGCCGTGAGCCGCAATCCCTCTCACTCCTGAGCTGCACTCCCTGAGACGAGCACCAGAACCACCCACAACTCCAGGGAACACAAGTGTACAACAAAGGGAACGAGGGCTCTTGTGAGAGCGGATAAAATCCCGCAGAGCATTAAAACGCTGAAAGCAAAACTCGAGGCAAGCTTCCCTTCAGAACTGTGGGAATCTCCTCCTTCTCCGCTTCGTTCTGCACCTTCCTCAGCTCTGTACAGATGGGGACTGTTAAGAAATTAAGGTCTCCAAACACTCAGACTCATCCTCATTATTATTATTATTGTTATTATTCTCAGTGCCTTGTAAATGAGAACCCAGAGTACAGCAGCTGAGTGATGAACTCTCAGGTTACACACAACCTATGGCTGAGTAAAAAAAATCAAAGCCGGAGCTCTCCCATCAGCTCCAGGACTGCCCCAACCTTATTCCACGAGGATTAAGGGCTTTTTAGAGTGAATGCAGCAAACTTTGAGCCAAACTGGTTTGAATCTCAAGCTGGTATCCAGGTTTGGGGAAGCTGCCTTGGGTTTGCATTGTTTCCCCGAGTTCTCTCGGGCAGCGCTGATGCAGATTCAGCACCAGCAGAGCAGATCCCAGCACGCTGCTGCGGCTCAAATCCCAGTTTCATACAGGTCTTGTCCCACGTTTAAATCCAATTTAAGAGCAGTACTAGCAGGTGAAATGATTGCTGCTGGGCCCAGAGGCAGCGTGCTGGAGGCATTGCCTTGCTTTGAGTTTCAGTGGGGAGATGGGAATTAACGGATTCCCTCTCCAATTATTCCTTCTGCAGAAACACACGGAGCTCAGCAAAGGGACACAGTCCCAAACTTGCCGTGGACAAACAAACTTCACAGCTGAGAGGATGCAAAGGTACCAATTGGCCTTCTGCACACTCAGCTTATTTCCTTTGTCAACAGACCTAAAACCTGATTTTTTTTTTCCCTTGAAACCTAAACTTGAAACATAAAAAACAATGCCTGGTTTGCACTGATGTAATGCATAGTATAATTTGTATAAAATAATGAAGCCAGATCCCAGACAAGACACCACCATCCCCAACCTCTCAAATAAAAGAAAGACTAAAAAAAAAAAACCTCAGTGTTAAAAAAAAAAAGTTTTCCCTTCCTAAATAAGGCCTTAATTGTAAAATTGTCTCCATCTCTATCCATGTTTGCAGTTCCAAGGGCAGAGCTCCATCTCTCTGTGGTTATTCCCTGCCATGCATTTATAATTACACAGAAATGTAACAACTATAAACCAGCTTATTTAAACAAGGTATTACACGCTGCCTGCTGATAACAAACCAATAAAGTCTCAATCAAATGTGTCATTAAAGCTGTATTTGTCCACTCCTATTTATTATAATTAAAGGAAAAGGGAAAAAAAGCCCTACATTTGAGCCGTATTTCCTGTGAGTTCATCATACGTAACACTGGCGAATTTTACTCAATTCATTTAAAATGATTTCCACCACGCAGGCAGCAAGTTAAGGACTGCAGGGAACTCAAATGATCACCAGGCACGCAAGATTTCTCAAGAGACAGCTTTCAAAACACACGTGAGGGGCATTTTCCTGCAGGAATTGCACACAGGATCCGACGGCTGCGTGTTTCTCCAAGGAAGCCAGGCTTCCTCACCTCGGGATTCAGTTGTTTCACATCTCCCCGGAAGGGCGGGTTCTGCTCCCCGCACAAATTCCCTCTCAGCCAGCCCAAACTGCAGCACCTCCCCAGTTTCAGGACTGGGTGTTACTGGTGTGGCCCAGCCCCACCTGGGGGGATTTTGCTTGGGCTCCCCTCGCTCTCCCTGAAGGGTTCTGGCAGGGCTGAAACAGTTCCCAAAACCTGCAGCGACACTTCAGATTTTAAAGTAACATTTTTGGTCCGTTTACCTTCGCTCAGCACTTGGTTCCTAATTCTCTCTGCTCCCCTGTGGCTCCCCTCCCTAGATCTCGGGTTTTGTCCCTTGCTGGCTGACTTCGCTTTCTATTGCTCCCACCGGCAGCTCCACCTTCTTTCCTACCCCTTTTTGCTCCAGTCTTCTTTAAAACACAAATCCAGCTCTCATAAATCCACTCTCTCTGCTTCTTCTCGATATCTCCTGGAATTCCTTTCTCTTCACCATTTCTCATTCCCCAGCTCCTGCCCAGTCCCACTCCTGAGCACATTGGTCATTCCATCTACCATCATTCTTTAATGTTCTTTCTTTCTGGTCATAATTGGAGTGGTTTCCTCCTCCCTCCAGCATTAAGTTTACAACTTTTAACACTCAGTGTGTCAGAAAATTGCTGTTGTCTGGGGGCTGAGGCAGAAGAGAACAGAATCACTGTTTTTATTCTTGGCAAGTCAGAACTGCCCTGCAAGGTTTATTACATGGGATCACAATTAACCCTTTATTCATCAGCCTTCATAAAGGACATATCTTCATTTTCCAAGCCAAGGAAAACGCTCCACTCAGTGCCCAGGAGAGATTTACAGCCTGGAATGCTGTGGACTCAACAATCAGAGACTGCTGACTGCAGAGAACAATGAACTTGTTAGTTAACAGAATTAACAGTGCGTTGTTTAAGTATAATGACAGCAATAAAACAGGAGATGTGAAGTTGATACAGTCACAACTGAATCATAATGGATGAGATATTTACGGCAAAGCTGTTAAAACATTGAATAAAATATGGGAAGAGCAAAAGCAGATGTGATTTTATTCTTCAGAGCTGAAGCTTGTAAAGTATGAGATAGCATGAGTAATAATCACAGGTTCTGGTTCACAATGCATTAATAAATATTGATATGGTGCCAGCGCTGAAACTTTCCAGATACCAAAATAAAGTGAGAAAGCATGCTCCTGCATTATGGATTGCTAAGTTTAAATTTTAAGGCACACATGGCAGTGCATCCATTCTGTTATCCCAGCCCCCACGCGATCTCTCACACACCTCTTTATTTAGGGCCTGAACAAACCCTCCCTTTGCCATCACCAGCGCCACAGCTCCCACTGCTGCAGGTACAGCCCCCAGAGCGGAGCCGAAGGGCTCTTTGTCTGCTTTAGTGCAGAATTCTGCCCCCAGCTCGGGGGGAGGCTTTGGGCAGACCCAGGTGCCTCTCTCGGGGCTCCTTTCACGGTGAGATTCCAGGGAAAGGGCTGGGGGGCTGCCCTGGGAGGATCCAGGATCCTCCATAGCTACTGATGACACGCTCCTCTGCCTCCGCAGGGATGGGATTTAGCTGGAATAACGATCCCAACCCGAGCACACACTGGGATTTCTGTGCTGTAAAACCAACACAAAGCTAAACAAGAAACACAAAAATGGCAGCGAATCTGAGTCAGCTCCCCTCCTACCTGCTCAGACACATCCTGCTGGCGTGGCCACACCGCCAGCTAACGCGTGTTTGCATACACGGAACACTTCACAAGCCTGCACAGCCCTTTTGGGGCTGTTCTCCTGAAATCACATGAATCAGCCTGAACGACTCCTCCTGCACGACCGAGGGACAGGCACCAACCAACAGCTGCTTCTCCCACCGCTGCCAACAGAGCTGCTCGCTCACCTTGCTCCCCTGCGCTCCGCAGAGCCTGGGACGTGATGAAGCACATTCCCATCCCAGGGCATCACCTCTGCGCTGCTTCCCTCCAGCTCCTGCCCAGAGACAAGGAACACTGGGATTTCTGCACTCCCTGATTAGTGCATGGCAAGCGTTCACTGCTGTGTGTGCCATCATCTGTATGAAAGCACATACAGATGAATTTTCTAGAAATTTCCAGCTTAAACTCCTGGGAGAGAGGATATAAATAAATCTATAAATATATAAATATCTATTTCTCTATATCTATAACTATCTATCTCCATCCATTCTTTCCCAGAATGGATATAATTTCCCCGTGACTTACTACCATACACTACCTTTCATTAATCATCAATTTAAATCTCAAAAGAAAGAAACCATAACACCAAACCTCACTTCCCTGAATTGAAATCTCTCTCAGAGGATGTAGTTTTCTAATTTCAACCATGAAGCAGATTTATGCTGAAATGGCTTTATTGTGGCTGGTGAGATGTAGGGAATGTTCTGGTGATAATTCCACAGCCCTGGCAGGGCAGCCTGTGGAATTCAGAAAGTTCCTTTCACCAAGCCATAGAAAAATGACCTTCACAGTGGAAATCTTGCCCGAGGCTGGGATCTCAGAGCTGGATTTTCCCTTCCCCACACCTGCTGCAATCCATGGCTGTTTAAATCCATCCTCAGAACCTTTGGGATGAACACCAGATGAGGTTCTTTTAGAACAGATCCCAAGGCTTCCAGGAAGGATAATTCTTTACTTCTTACAGAGCATAGGATGACTGAGCACCTGCTCGGATAAAAGCAGGGGTTTTTTTGAGCACAGATAATCATACAATTATCCCAATCAGTGGGTAACTTAGAATCCCAGAATCATTGAGGCTGATGACCCAAGATCATCAAGTCCAACCCTGGCCTAATGCCACCACGGCCACCAAACCAAACATTTCTTACAAACGCTCACGAATGTGGCCTTACAAAAAGCACTCAGACGATGGGACAGCACCAACCCAAAGCAGCTGGCCTCTGCTGTAAACCGGCACCAGTCCCCCTGCAGGGACTCGTGTGAGTTAAGGACGGAGCCCGGGGAGTTTTGGCCTCACCCTGCAGATTCTGCACTGCGAAGGGAAGGCAGACCTGATGTTCAAGAGTCCTTCAATTGTGACTGCACTCAAACGATTTTCATTCTCATCTGAGGGAGAACTCAAAGCCAGGGAACCCGAGGGCACCTGCTGGGGCACTTCATGCTGGGGTGGGAGGAGATTTTGAAACCAGAATGCTGGAACCTGCCCTGAAAACATCCCAGTGGTTTGCCCAAATCCTCCTTGAGGCTCTTCACATCGTTAATGTTATTATCCACTAGTCTGACCCACATCTCTTCAGAATCAATGCTGTTATTGATGTTAAACTGCAGCAGCTGATTTAGGCTTCTGTGACATATGGACTGCTGTCCGCTAGGTACTGAACTGCAACCACTAAACTCATTTCACTCAGATCTCAGCTCCAAATGGAGTATTAGGGATAAACGGTCAGTGCTTTAATGGTCATTTCACACTTCATCATCAACTCATCCATTCTCTGCATGTGCCACTTAAGTCTTCCATTCTGTTCCCTCAAATATATCACAGCAAAAAGGAATGTGACAAAACAAATGTTGAAAAAAGCAACCTTTGCTTGTTGTTGGTGGGTGTTTTTCCCCTCTAACTAAATGGCGAATTGTCCCATTATCCTCATTTCCTGCAAAATCTGGATCTCCAGGACCTTCAGTGCAGCAAAGCAAAGCACTGCTCCAGTCAGCTTGTGTGTGGAGTGCTTCTGTTTTACATACTGACACGCATTTTAACATGGAAAAGGTCAGAGATGGAAACAGCACAGCTTGTTGCTGTGACAGCAGACATTTAACAGAAAGACTTCTGGACACACTACAGTTTAAAATAATTTAGTAAAATAATTGCCATGATTGATTTTTTAGGTCCCAGAGTTCATACCACACACTTTTGCGTGACAACTCCCTTCACTGCTGTTTTTTCTTCCTTCTATTTTTTTTCCCCCTCTCTCCAGCAATGACAAGAAATGCATTTCAAGTAAGTTCTGGGATGTTGTCGAAGTTTGCTCAGAGGCACAAACCCCACCATTTGCTGCCCGGGAGCGGCGTGCAGAGCTGCTGCCCGCCCTGTGTCCGGCAGCGCGAGGCTGCCAGGAACCCCCTGGATAAATCCACTTTGGGCTGCTGCCCTGCCAGTGCAGGCCCCGCTGGCCAGGAGTGCAGCTCCTGCTGCTGCAAACACAGCTCCAGCAGCGGCCACGTCAGGCCTGCACAGCGCCTCTGCCCTGGAAATTATCACTAATTTAATGCAAAGAAAAGCCAGGAAGTGTGGGATGTCTGGGGGGGAAAGGGACTGTGAGATCTCAGGGAAACAAGAAAAGCTGATGAACTTCAGGGAGGCACAAAGTCCATTCTGTGTATTCCCATGCAGCCCTGGATGCACCCATTAAGGTGAATTCGGGCACGGCAATGCCTGTAAAATTAAACACCACGTGGCTGATATTCTGAATTTGCTCCATAGTCAGCGGAGGAAAACAGGCGTCTGAAGACAGCCTCAGTGCTCTGGTGAACAAAGATCTGCTGAGCTTTGTGGAGTGACTTGGTACAACCCATAAGGAAACCACCTAAATTCACTGAGGGAAATATTACAAGATTCATTAAACAGGGAGATGGAAATCCAAACACAGGCCATAGCAGAGGCTTGCAGTAGAAAGAAATCCAATTGGATTTTGTTTTCATTTTTAAGTATAAGAATTCTATATTTTAAAAATAAAATCTCTATTCTTATCTCCAGTCTGGACCTGGAACAATGAAAGTGGATGTTTTTCTTACAAATAGTGTTCATTAATGATAATTCAGCAAAATTCCAGCTAGATATATATACAGAAAAGAAGATGATTTTGATGTTTCACTTTTCTCAAGCAGCACGTCTTGGCTTACAATGACAAAATGCTGATCATGTGTATCCATATGAAATAAAACACTACAGAAATGCCAAAGATGGCCAAAACCTCTCTCAAGCCTCACAGTCTTTTTTTTTTAATAGAACAAAAAGTTTTAAAAATAGATTTTTTGAACAAAACTAAAGCCTCACTTTTAAAAACCACTGTAGGAGTAGATGAAGTAGATTCACTATAAATAAAACTTATTTTGAGATCTACCTAAATTAAAATCCCAGTTCATCCTGGTGTTGATGTTTGGACTTCAAAGGGTGAGAAGAGCAGTCTGAGCTGGTCCCTGCTGCACCCAGACCCTGCAAGAGCCAGGCTTGAAGACACCACAGGAAGAGTGGTTTGCACAGAGCCTTTTCCTCCCACCATGAGCTCACCCAGTAACACAATCCATCCCTTCCCTCTCCAAACATCAGCCTCCGCTGGGGAAAGCATTTCTGCCTCTGTGTGTAAAGCAAAGTGGGAGCTCGAGCTCTTTCCTGAAGAGAGAGGATTCCTTGAAGAGGGTTTACATGGGAGTCTGGACAAATATTGACATTTTATTTTACCTTTTACCTCGAGAGTCATCTCATACCTGGGCTGGAGCAACGTTCTCTCGCGTCCAGCCCCACCCTCCTGGTCTGATGTGCTGAGCGAGAAGCAGATCAGCCCTTTCCTAGACACCAGCAGGGTGAATCCCTTCCTCTCTTCCTTCCTGACACTCTCCTTGTCACTGAACGTGGAGTTTCCACCCCCAGTCCCACTGTTCCAGCACGGAATCGTTGTGTTTCAACCACCACGCGAGCAAAAATATTGTTGAACATACAGGAGTGAAGGGTTCCAGCCGAGAGAGGGAAGATCTGGGTGAGATATCGGGAAGGAATTCCTCCCTGTGAGGGTGGGGAGGGACTGGGATGGAATTCCCAGAGCAGCTGGGGCTGCCCCTGGATCCCTGGAGGTGCCCAAGGCCGGGCTGGACGGGGCTTGGAGAAACCTGGGAGGGTGGAAGTGTCTCTGCCATGGCAGGGGTGGGGTGGGTGACATTCAAGGACCCTCCCAACCCAACCCAACCCAACCCAACCCAACCCATTCCATGATTCCATGATTCCACACTGCCCGAAGTTCAGCTGCAGCACTGGAACCTTGGATCTTGGCAGGTTCCTGCTGGAACACAGACCCAGGCATTGCCCCAGCCCTGCCGGAGCCCCTGGGCTGCACGGCGCCTGTGCTACAGCTAAATCAGAGTTTGCTGCCTTCCAAGACACAGCAGAGCCAATTTGTGATGCCACTGCTGGTGCAAACCATTACTGATATGAAATGTAATACTTAAATACACACTGCAGCTTTTGACTTCTCTCTCATTCTCGGTGTACTTAATTCTGACAGCTCTAAACAAATGTCAAACTCGCTTTCAATTTCCTCCCTCCTCCTCCCCACACTTTGTGCTGGTGCATTGCTAACAGAATTAAAACTTGAAAATAGCCTTAGGCTTTCCAACCACTTTTGAACGGGATCGGAGGCTTTTGTCTATTTCAGAATAAAAACTCAAAGATAGTAATTTTGCCATATTTTTAAATAATAAACCAACAAATGTTCATAGCTAAAATGGGCTGTAAAACGCAAAGAACAACAACAACAAAAAAACCCACCAAGAAAAATGGATACCATATTGCAAAGGAAAAAGAGTTAGATTGTCATGAATCTGAAAGGAAATCAATAGGACAACTTTGGAGACCCATTTCAATCTGTTGTTGACATTGTTTTCTAGTAGTAATTTTCTCAAAATGTTAACAGTATTGAGTTTGCTTATTGATTCTATTATTTTTGACCTTGCATTAGTGTGGGCTAATCTTACATGCCATAAAATTTCCTTTCACAGCTAAAATTATTGTAGGGCTCTGGGGGAAAGTTACAATCAGGTCACAGCCCCCTTAGGATTTTGATGAGCAGATAACTGGCAATAATGAGTTATTTTACCTTTCTAGGTACCTTTCTGTTGTTTCTTACAGACTTTAGGCAGCATTGTCATACAAGTGACCGGAATATTGACCAAAATCCCCCAAATCCCAATAAACTGAGGGTCTCCTGTGCCCAGGGATGTGGCTGCAGAGCTCATGGCATCACCAGCTGCTGCAACATTTATGATTCAGCAGCAAAAGAGCCACTCCACTGCATAGCAGCGAGAAACACAACATAAAGAGGCCGAGATTATCCCGGCAATATAAATTTACGTCGTGCGTTCTTATCCACACACCTGTGAGACCTTCTTTTCATTCCCTCCTACTGAAGCATTAATTACAGAGCCTTTATTTTTCCTCAGGATTCCTGTATTAAGTGCTCAGAAGGGGCAGTGCTAAATTAATCAGCAGCTGCTCCGTGGTTCGATAGTTCAGCAGCGTTCCCAGTACTTAAACGTTTCTCAGAAGACAAAGCCATTTGTTTCAGGGAGGATCTTCTGTGGCTGCTCAGTCTCTGAACCCCTCCCGAGCACAGAAAGGCAAAATTCAACTTCCAAGCCGCACACGAAACGCTAAACTGGACCTGTGCCTCTGCTGAAAATCTGATTCTGTGAGCAAACTGCGCACGCTTTTGGGGTTAAACTGTTATTTTCAGAGCACCACAAATAGCCTGACATTTTGAGTTCCTCAGCTACAGCAGGCACCCAAACAGCCCACAGCCAGGCTGGTATCAAAAGGAGATATTTTGGATTCTGCAGCCTCAGAAAGGTCTAGACAGAGCCAGATGTTCCCTGTGAAAGGAGTTTCAGAGCAGACACCCAGAGCTGGGCTGAGAGCCCTGCTGGAAGGAGCCTCCCCGGGCAGGGAGCTGCAGGGAGATTTATCCTTTGAGGCTTTTAGCCTCCGGCTCCGTTTCCAAAGGTATGGATTTCCCTAGAAACAGCAGAGCTCCGTTTAAAAGTCACAGGTGCCCTGGAGCTCTGCTTAGAAGATTGCCTCAAATTTCATTTAATAACAGGCTTGAAACTCGAGACAAATTATTTATTACAATGGGCAATATTTTTGTCTGTTTTTCCCTCATGGTCATCTTAGGTGCTAAAAGGGCTCAATAAAAATTAAAAATGATAGCAGCTTATACTGTTCTGCTGATGAAGAGTTTTGCTTTGAACCATCTTTAAAGCTGATAAATAGTTCCAAGCGAGCCTTCCATGTAATCCTAAAATAAAACAAGGAGCAGTTCATCCCAGTTTATCCTGGGCTAGTGCATCCCAGCCTCGTATTTTGTTTTTAGGTTTGATGCCCAGTTCCTGACAGCAGCAATCACTATGGGAACACAGACCTGAGTGTGCCAAAAAGGCAGGAATTAGGACTAGATAAACTAAAATTACAGATTTTTGTACGGGTTGGGTTTGGAAAGTTCATCAAGAGAGATATCAAAAAGATGTGAGCAGAGAAAGAATTTTCATTTTCTAGTAGGCAATTTGGAAAAGTCTGAAAGGTTCACCCTCCTGCTCTGCATTTTAATTAGGAAAATACCTCCAAAATCTTTGTTCTAAAGAGAATCCTTAGAAACAAACACACAAATCAGGTAGAAGGGGAGGGAGTATATTTATGTGTAAAAGTTGTAACTTTAAAATACATTTAAAATAAATTCCAAAACAAGATGAGAACTGTTTAAAAAAATCCATATTGAACCAGAGCTTTCTTAGAAAAAGCTGCTGTTCCTTTTCCTCCACAAATAAGATTAGTGGGCACACACTTGTTGAACATTTGGGTTTTACTGAATCAGTATTTCCCCACAGAAAACAGTGTGCAAATAATTTCATTGCAACAATGTAATGAAATATTTCTTTACTGAATTGGAAGGGATGAGTCTAATTTCTCCTTCAAGAAACCTATGGCCTTCTTCTAGGAATACAAGAGCTATTAGGACTTTTTGTTCTTTACTTTAAACAACTTTAAAAGACACTTTATTAAGTACAAGAAGAGAGCAAAAAGCCACATATTGAAAAATTCTCTTTTGCTGTAAGGTCTCTCTTGTCCCCAGAATTTGAGGAAACAGCTTTCATCCATTGGGCTGGAATTGCCATACGCACTCCAGCACAGTCCTTCGACCCACTAAGAAAATACTTGAGCACTTACTTAAATATTATCCAGGTTGTCTAATCTGTATTGTCTACTTCTGCTGTTATTACATTTTTGTGGTATTGGAGAAAGAACAGAGGAAGGCAAAGTTGGAGAAGATTTAAAGAAGCATGAAGCCAAAATCACTTCCAAGAGCGGAATGATTTTTTGTTTTTTGACCTCAAGGGGAAAAAGCATTTTCCAAGACCTAATTTGATAAACAATCAGTTTTCTTTCTCTGCAGCCCAGTTAAAAGGAATTCAAGAAATCAAATTAGAAAGAGATTTTCTCTATTAAAATGACACAGGCAGGAGCATCTTTTGATTTTTGTTGTAGGAGCCCTCTCAAACTCAGACACAAAGACGAGACAAGCCCAAGCCAGTTCTCACAACACCCATCAACGGGAACTCACAGGAGCTCTTACATGCAAGAATAATCCTCATCTGTGGGTTCCTAGCAGGGGAATTTAAGGGAACTCGAGCTGCTCAGCAGTTTTACAGGCCCCATTAAGTCTAAGTGGAAGTTGACAGAATTTAGGGGATGAGTCTCCCTTGAGCTACTACGATCCTGCTCCTCCCTGGCAGTGCAAATGCACCTTAAAGAGAGCATAAATCACCTTCAGGAAAGGCTGAAAAGATCCCAAAAAACATCAGTGAATGGCACTGAAACCTGAGCTTCAAAGTGACTTTGGTGCTTTTTGAAACTGCTGGAGAAATCCTTGAAAGTGCCCGAAAAGAGGGAGAAGCCAAGCCTGGGATCCCTCGGGTGGCCCTGTGCTCACACAGGAGTGGCCAGGGAGGACGTGGTACCCCATCCCTGTGCTGGTGGGGGAAGGATGAACACCCTGATGGTCACGTACGGGCCCATCTGCTGCTCCCTGAGAGCTCCTCGGGACAGGACCTGTGCATGGATCACACCGGGATGGATGCCAGGTGTTCCACCTGCGTCAAGGTGGACATCCCATGAGCTTCTGCCCCACCTCACACATCCTTCAGGCTTTTGTGCCTGTTTCCTTGTGCATTTTGTTTGTCTGTTGTGTTTTTTTTTAAAAAAAAATATTTATTTGTTTTTAATTTTGTTTCCACTCCAGCTGTATTCAAGGATTAGCCTATGAGATACCAAACCCAGTCTCTCCCTTCTCTACAAAATCTCTTGCACAAACTCTAAGAAATCAGTCCCTGTTCTCTTCCTAAAGTGATTTTCAAGTTGTGGACCCCAAGCCCTGTGGATTTTAATCCGTAATGGATTTGCAATTTGAGCAAAGGAACATTGGTTTATAACACCGTTATTAGGTGGTTACATGTTACATCTTCCAATAATCAGCAAACTGGAAACTTTACATTTTAAAGTGCAAGGGGGTGAAGGGTTTCCCACTGCAGAGAACTGCCAAGGGCACCTGTGTGTCTCATCTCTGTTCACTTTTATCATTATAATATTATAGAAAACATATATAAATAGAAATAATAAATAGAAATAATAAATAAATAGGCACAGATCTAATAGCGATAAGGTAAAAACTGTCCCTTTACTTGCAAGGCAGAGGCCAGACAGAGGCAACCAGCACCCGTGAGATAAAACTGCAGAGAAATGCCACAAAAGTGTCTGGTGAGAGAGAGGCAGAGGCAGAAGGAGGCCGAGGAAGCAGCGGTGGGGTCGGGGGTGACAGGAGCAGGAGACAGCAGCCACTGCTCCTCCTTGTGAAGGCAAAACCATCAGCCACGGATGAGCGATGGCTCCCAGCTCCCGGAACCCGAGAGCAGGGATGGACACACATCTCCCACCCTGCCACAGCTCCACCTGCACCCCCGGCCTGGGCCGAGGGCTTTTCCTGCCGGTTCTGGCCCGAAAAGGCCCGGAGCAGGGCAGTGTGCTCATGCAGAATGCCACTGCCTCCCCTGCTCACCGCTCCCAAACGCCGTGTGCGTGAGGAATTGCCCAGCCTGAGAGCTGCAATTGCAGTAACCGCAGCCAGAGGTGAAATAACCGCGCTCGTTTTCTGCCTGTGCCTTCACATCGAGTTTCCCCCAGTTCTGGGACTTTACAGCATCCCAACTTCCCAGCACACCTTTCTCCGTCTGCACGTTCAGCCTCTCGTGTTTCTGGGAACAGCTCCTAATTCATTATTATCCCTGACATTCTCCCAATTTCCCGTGTTTCCCCTGTCCCGTTATTATCAAACAGCTCTGCTGTGATAGACCACTGATCCTCATCTTCATATTGATTAATCTCATTTTCACATGCATCACCCTGATTTCCAGCATCTTCAGCACAGGCTTTTTACAATGACTCATTTGCCAGACAGATTTTCCTTGCTGGAATCATCCCCAGCGTAGGAATGTGCTGGACCAGTTTCAGGTACGAGGCCATATTTTGTGCAGCTAGATTAGGATAAGTCAGAAATGCATGTACAGAGCTCAGCAGAATCATTCAAGACCTCCAGGCATGTGGGGAATAAACGGAATCTGTCCCACAGTGTTTGCTTCCCTCTGTCTCGGGGAAGGAATATGCCAATCATGCTTGGGCTTGATCGTTATCAATGTAATTAAAATGCAATTTATTTTTTTGGATTAATTTGTAGATTAAACAGAGTCATTTTATTACGTTTATCTCGGACATCTAAAATATTTAAGCATTTAACGTTACCAAGTTGGCTAAATAAATCTTTAATTTAGCATAATTAGATTTGTTTAAATTAAGAAATGTATTGATATTGCAAAATAGTTTCATATTCATTTGGAACACTAAATTAGAACTTAATTTGTAGTTTTCTCTGCTTTCCCAGAGTATAGGTCATGAAATACATTTATCTAGCAGAGCACACGCTCTGCCCTACACATTAATCCAGACCTTACAACTTTTTATACTTTTGCATCAGTCCTGTGAGCTCGTGCTGCAAGGAGAGAAAGGCATCTGTTGTGCAGAGCGCACAGAGGCACAAAGAAGGAGCCCTGGAAGTGTCCAAAAGCAGGTGTGCAGAGCTGGGGGTGATGCCCACGCCCAGGCAGGGCAGTGCCCAGAGCTGGGCTCGGACCCTGGCACGGGAATGGGGTCGGGGTTGTTGTTTCTCCAGTGCCCTTTGAGAACACGGGATGAGGCGGCTGCCTGTGCATGTGTGCCATTACTGTGCTGGTGTAGGTTTTAAATCAGCAGGATTCTATTCAAACCCTGCTCCAGAGCCCAGCCTCAGCTGCTGAGGGGGCTCGGAAAGCAGGGGGGCACGGGCACCTGTGTGGGGCACGCAGGGCACAGGGAATGGTTTGTCTTGGCTTCAGACCTGCACTCAGGAGTGCCTGCAGCAGACCCGTTTCCCCTCTTTTTTATTCCCTAAGTTTTCCTCCAGCCTCCCTGCAGCCAACTGCCAGCCTGACCTGTGGAAAAGGGAAGAGGGAAGGGGGGCAGGGACAGAGGGAGCGGAGAAGCTTTGGGGTGAGCTCAGTGTGGCCTTCCAGTGCCTGAAGGAGCCGAGAAGGAAAGACAGAGAGAGACTTTGGACAAGGGATGGAGTGCCAGGACAAGGGAGAATGGCTTCAAACTGCCAGAGAGCAGGGGTAAATGGGAGACTGGGCAGAAATTCTTCCCTGTGAGGGTGGGCAGGCCCTGGCACAGGGTGCCCAGAGAAGCCGTGGTTGCCCCTGGATCCCTGGCAGTGCCCAAGGCCAGGCTGGACAGGGCTTGGAGAAACCTGGAAGTGTCCCTGCCATGGCAGGGGTGGCACTGGATAATCTTTGAGGTCCTTCCAACCCAAGCCATTCTGTAATCCTGATTGTGAGAAGGACCACTCAGATGCTGGATTTTTGGCATCCAGTCTTTCCTCATCCTCTAGATTTGTTCAGTCTTTCCCCCAAGCTCTTTTTTCAGCTCTAACTGAGCAGCACTGGCCAGAGCAGAGGGATTGTTTCCCATGTTCTGAAGGTCAGGGTGGGCCTTCCTCCGCTCCAGCTGTGCCCCCAGAAGGGCTCTGGTGACTCTCACTCCCCCCACGCTCAGCCCATTGCCCTGCAGAAGCTCCTCAAGCAGTTGTTTTCATTCCTTCTCCTTGCTCAGTTATTTTTCTCACTGAGGAGCAGGACCTTGAATTTGCCTTTCTTGAGCTGCATCCTTTTTTCCAGGTTATTTCCCCTGCTCGTCTCACTTGGAATTCTAATCCTGTCTCCCAACATAATCACAGCCCTCCTCAGTTTGTGTCATTTGGAACAGAAATAAGCACTTTCTCTGGTCCATCACACAGATCTCTAATGAAATATCACCAGAGCTACACAAACCACTTAACATCCCTCTCCAGTTCTACAGGGAGCCATTGATAAGTATTTTTGAAGGGAGGTTTTGGACTAACTGGGGTTTTCCTCTGGGCTGTGCTGTTTCCCGGGATGTCCTGTGAAGCTCTCCCAAAATCCTGTGCTGAAGAGACAGACTCCATCCCTGAGGAATGGCTCCAGCTTTGGTTTGAAAGGCAATTGCTCCTAGTTTTGAGGTGCTGGCAGGGACCATTAGTATTTTCATCTGCTATTTTTATGTCTTCTGGATGCAACAAAGCAATACAAAAAGCAGGATCTATCTCTCAGCTGTCAGCTTCCCTTCAAGCCTCGCGCCAATTAAAATCGATTGAAATGATATTGCAGGATTGTGTTCAGCTCAGCCCTAACACGAGCACACACCTGCACCCTCGAACGTGTTTCCTGCTAAATTCTGCTGCATTAACTTGTGCTTACGTATTAATGAGCTTACATCCAGCTTTGTAATTTATGGGAGTGGGAGTAGAGGTCCTGTGGTCGGCTCCTGGAGCTAAATATGGGACCGACAAGGAATGTGCCTGATTTTGTGCTGATAAAGCTGGAAGTTTTTCCAGACTTTTAAAAATATTTCTGCATAGAGGAGAACATGAGTCAGATTTATCCGTGGACCATACAATGACAATGGGGTAAGGAGATGTCTGGCTGAGCCACCCACGTGTCATGGAATCATGCAATGGTTTGGGTTGAAGGAACCCTAAAAGATCATCTTGTTCCACCCCCTGCCGTGGACAGGGACACCTTCCACCATCCCAGGGTGCTCCAAACCCCGTCCAGCCTGGCCTTGGACACTTCCAGGGATGGGGCAGCCACAATTTACTGTAGTTATTTTGCACTTCTGCAGCAGGGAAGGCTCAGCTGGAGTTTAAGATTAAGGGAGATACTTTAAAATTATTATTTGCCTGTCCCAACACTATGGTCCAACCTCTCTCCTCTATCCACAGATTTGTGCCTGCACTACAGCTGCATTTCCACCTGGGGCTGCACCCACAATTTCCACACTTCCTCTAGAATTCCTCTTGCTCTCCTAATGGCCAGTCCCTAATTTTAGGAAACTCCTCTCATCCGATGACCCAGCTCTTAAAAACCTCACTTTAAACCCCCATCCCATCGGTGCCTGCATTTTTCATGAACTTGGGGCGCATTCGGGCTCAAGGACGGCCTGTTCTTTGCGAGGCAGAGAGGCCGGACATCCCGATTCCGTGCTATTAACGGATCGTTCGTGCATCTCCGCCGGGTTAAGGAGAGGATCAAAAGCAGCTCTGTGGCCTCGACCCCCGGCTCTGCGGGCAGCCGGCTCTGGGGGACGCCGTGCTGTGGGGCACGGCCGGGGGTTCCGGGGGTTCCGAGGGGCTGCGCTCGGGGCTGCCCCTCCGGAGGGGCTTTATTGGGGGGATCCCCCTGCGGCCCCCCGCAGCAGCTCCGGCACTAACGGGAGGCTCGCCCGCGGCACAAAGCAAAGCGTTCCAAAGGAATCTGGGGTTCGCGGGACTCTCCCGCAGTCACGGAGCAGCCCAGGGAAGGACCGAGCGCAGAGAGGAGATGGGACAAGCGATAACACCCCGAGAGCCCCGTTCGGCTGCGCCGCCGCCAGACACGGGGAGCCCGCACGCTCCGGGATAACGGAGCTCACAGAGCGAGCCAAGCCCCCTCTCCCCCTAACCCTGCAGGCTTCGCCCTGGCAAATTACTGCTCAGATCTCACAAGAGGAAGCTTTGAGGAGCTGGAGGAAAAGGAGCTCGCTCTCACATCTTCATTTCCCCCCAGCACAGCCCTGTTCGGCCACAGGAGAGCCTCTCTGCCCTGGTGGGGCAGTGCCTGTGCACCTGCCAGGCTGCCCGCTGTCATTTAGCACAGCTTTCATTGCATCACACCCTTAGGATTGCAATGAACATGCCTTAAATATGTTTGGTTGGTTTTTTTTTTTTTTCCCCTAAAAAGAGTTCATATTTCTGAGGAACAGGAGGGACCAAGCAGCCCCAACTTCTGCACCACGACATCTCCTGTTCATCCAGTTATTCATCAGAAAAGCTTCACGGAACTGCCTCCTAAAGCACTTTTAGCCTAAAAGGGTCTCAGGACAGGGGCACTTATCAAAAGAGAAGGAATCATCCATTTCTTACAGCCATAAATAAGAGTGTCACAAATCAATGCAGCTCCTTCTGTCACAGAAACACAGGACAGCATCACCAGACCTGGCCATAATCCCCTCTCCTGTATCAAAGAAATACACTTTTCACAGCACTGAAGCAGCAGATGAGCCTCTCTTCCCCCTTGATTTTCTCTAGGTAATATAAAATTCAGCATTCAAGGTGCTCTTTTAAAAGTAGGTTACCTCCCGATGAAAATAAGAGTTCATATTTGTGCTGACAATAGTGGATGATGTTAGTGCTGTGCTGCCTGGATAAAAAACCCCCACCAAACACCAAGAACAAAAGACACTTTCCCTTCCTGACTAAAATTCTCTCTGTTTGACTCAAGGACACCTTTCACCACTTCAGCCAGCAAGAAAACACCCTCACACCTGATTGAATTGTGAACTGCAGGGCAACACACTCATTTTCACAGCAAGGCAGTGAAACTTCCTAAACTCCAAAGACTTTTAGCGGATTTTAAATTTTTTTTGGCCTTTTTTTTTTTTTTTTTTCCCCCTGAAATAAAGCAAGCTGATTTTTACAGCAAAGATCCATCTCCTGTGCGTGCCCCCCCGCGTGCCTCGGAGCTGTAATTCCTTCAGTCCTCCCTGTAAGATCTCTAATCTTTCCAGTCAAGCACAAAAGCTGCTAATATAAATATTTGCAATACTATCATGTGCTGGAGAGCCTTGAGTGATGAACTGTGCTGTAATTTGCAGCCCACTGGCCGTGGGTGCTGTTTCCAGTCTGCAGCAGGAATGTGGCAGCCTGACAGAGAGCATTAAACAACGAGGGGATTTTACACAGTGCTAACTACAGGCTCGGGCCACTTCCCGGCAAAATGCTACAAAGTGCTGCTGCTCCTCCTCGTCAGGCAGGGCTGGGTAAATCGGGGGCACCCAGTGGGCTGCTCCACTGGCTTATGAGAGGCAGAGCGACAAACTTGAATTTACAATGCGTGCCCTTTAGCGAAATCCGAGATTTGCTGCAGTTATTTTGGCCTTATTAAAGTGTAATATGAACGTCCATGCGAGAAAATTTGTTATTCCAAAGACACTTCGATACCAAACCGTGCTATATTTAGAGACAATACGGATCCTGCATTGCATAAGCTGGCGTTTGTGCCACAAGGGACTCAGGGGGCATTATTCACTGATGACAGAAAGGCTTCTGGCTGCTTTTCCTGGGCTAATAAAGATCTCTTGAGAGCAGAATAAAGGGGGTGTGCTGGGGTCCTGGGGAGCTGCAAGTTTAGGGGGTTGGGTTTGTGGTTTGGTTTATTTCTTTAACAAAAATCACTCTCAACGGTTTTCTGTCTCTATGACTCTTCCTACTGGTGTGGTAGGAGTTAAATTCTATCAAACCTTAAAAACATTAATAAATTAAATACAAGCACTAGAGCAGCACCAAAAATTCGGCTCCAAGAGTGACCTGTTCCTGCTTGATGCCCTGCACAAGTTTGGCAAACTCAGGGTAAGGGGATGGGGCACCTGTGAGACAGAAATCATTGTTTGTAAATACAGAATGGATTTAAGCTCCTGCTTCTTCAGCGGGGCTGAGATTTCACAACTACTCCATGACTGGGCTGGTTGTGAGCTATAACACACTATAAATCAACTGTCCTTGGCAAACCAAACAAGCTGCTTCTTTTCAGGAGATTTTGGCAAGTGGGGTGCGATTCTTAGGTGCCATTCTTAGAAGAATAACATTGGTTAAAGAGCAGAAACTAAGAATTTAGGGGGAAAAATGGTATTAAATGAACAAGCTGTACCTACACCTGGAGTACCTAAATCCCTGGAGGGAAAAAAAAAAAGTCTGGCTATTTTCTGTGAACTTTCCAGGAGAAATGTCATCTTGTGATTTCTCCCCTCTCTGTGACAGACTCAGCCCTTTCCAAACTGGCCAGAGTAGATCTGATTGCCTGGGTTCTGTTCCCTGTCCTAGTTAAAAGCACTTTTGTCAGTTTGATGACTTTTCCTCACTTTTAGGAAGAATAATGCCCTGGAATTGGTCCTTAACAAGCAAGAGCTTTGCAATCCCACAGCCTGTCCCACAGCAGCTTTTCCTGTGTCAGTCCTCTGTTGGGGTAAACCAATTTGATTGTGAAAAACGAAAGGAAAAGCCCCAAGCCCCTGTAAAATGAGCGCAGGCAGCAGGTGGTTCTTGCCCAGCAGTTCCACAGCCCTGAGCATCCCCAGGGATCTGAGCTCTCCCTGCCTGGAGCCTCCAAGCACAGGTCAGGGGTGTCTCCAGAGGTGCCCGGTGCTGCTCACGGCAGGTGCACAGCCCAGGAGGGCAGGGCCAGAACCCCCAAAACCTCCAAAGATTCCTCTGTCCAAATCTTACAGGAACAATGAGCTGCGGAGAGAAACCCCTAAGAGACTTCGCTGTTTGAATCACGGCTTTTTCCTCTGATTAGTTCCCCTAATTCCTCCCTTTTTGGGATTTTATCCCCCTCCAGCTCGCGGGCCCTTTCCTTTTCCAGCCAGGAGAAGTTTTTGGGGCATGCCGATGGGTGAAGGTTGGGCTCCCAAATTATCAGTCCCAGCGACTCAGGAGCTCCTCCCAGTCAGCATCCCGTTTTTGGCAGCTTTTATTCCCTTTCCTTAACGACGCCTGAACGAGTCTGACAGAGAGCGAAACGATGCTCTTATTTGTGAATAAAAGGTGGCCACACCTGGCAGCAGCTGGCCATTGTCTGCAGGAGGTTTGCACAAAAGGAAAGCTCTGATCCCAAAAGCCCGAAGTATCTCAGAGCTGGGGGGCTGGGAAGACAACTCCTGGAGCTGCTTCTCATTAAGACACAAGTGCACAATAAAACGGAATGCAGAAAATTAAATCTCCATGGCTCGGGGCGTTTTGCCATTTACCTTCAAGTTGTTTTTTTTTTCCAAAACAAAACAAAAAAAGAAAAAAAAATAGAAAAAAAGAAAAAGCATAAGAAAATGATAAAGAGAAGAAACACAACCAGAGATCTGAGCTAAAAATAGTGTGGTAGTAACAAAGGCCACAGCCCATCTCTCAGCCTGCTGAAAAGTCAAAGACATCCCCCCACGCCATAAACCAGAGACTGAATTTTGTGCAGTTTAGGTTAGAAAATGCCATCCAGACTTTCCCTCTCCTAGCAAATGCCAGTTAGCCACTGCCTCCTAAAGGAAACCTTTCCAGAAAACTGTAAAGAGAATGTTGCTTCCCTTTATTGGAGCAGAACTGCTCTGCAACAGGTGAAGCCAGGTGCTGTTGTATCTTTTTTGTGCTCTGGATAACACACCGAGGCATTTTAAAGACCTCAGGTCAGTTCTGACCCGTCACCATCGAGACCATCAGCGGCTCCCGAACAAACAGCCCATCCCAAATGATATTGGTGGGGAGTGAAGGGAGCTGCGGCACACCCCAGGTTCTGACAGGGCACGCAATTGTTTACACCGGATTTACTGAATTCTGCCATGGTTACAGTGGAGCACACAAGGAGCTGAGAAGCACCAGAAGGAGATCTGGCACCGCGCTGGATGTGGGGGACACGAGGAGTCCCCGAGGAGCCTGAGCCCCGCTCCCAGCCGGCCGAGAGGAGCCAGGGTGGCCCAGCAAACACCGGGCCGGAAGGTGAAAGCTGCCACAGCCACCGTGGATGGCTCCAGGCACGGTTTATTTCCCTCATCATTAACAATGCGTGTTCTGATGAGACACGACCGCTGCAATCTGCTCCAAAAGCCCAAAATAAGATTCCAAGAATTTTATGCATATTGGCAGCCACGTATTTATTACAAATGTGATTTTCCACTCCGGTCATAATGCCGTCCTAAACTCCGAGTAAATTTTTGCAGCTAAGTTCTAAACCCCTGAAAGCAGCATTTTATAATGGAAATGCTGATCCAAGCTTAACCAGAGCAGCAAGAAGAGTGCCACACACTATAAAAATAAAAGTGAATCATAAAGCAGTTAAGGTTTGATTACTATAAAATACCTGGACTTGAAATTTTGATTCAGACTTGAGGTTTTTTTTAATTACATCTCATGACCTAGAGATACTTTCTGGACAGATAACCTCTGGGGAATTAGATCAAAGATCCTTTTTGCAACTTCAGAGTACAGCACTAATGTGTTCGATGGTCTCCTTGAAGCATAAAACACAAGACTTTGAAAGTTACTTGGTCTACTTGTAAATAACAGTGGGAAGTGGAGCTTGCAATTAAAGAGGAGCTCCTTCTCTCAACTCCAGCCAACCAAAACGGAGACTTCTAGGAGTAAATAAAAAAAAAGGCAAAAAAGAAAAAAGGAAAAGCCTCCCAAGATTTCAAAGATGCCTGGTAGGAATATTTCTTAATTGAGCCATGCTTTAGAGCTGCATGGAATTGTTCTTATTAAAAATTGAATAAGAACAGAGGAGAAGAACATGGGAGCTTTTGAGAGATTAGAGCTTTGTAAGATTTACTTAAAAGGTTTCTATTAGACTTCAGGGGTTCTCTCACATCGAAAAAACTCACCTCTACACAAAATAGTCTGAAAAATTTGGGTTCCAGCCACCAAACCCTGCAATCAGTTGACTGGAAAACAAGAAAAAAGCCTTTCTTTCCAGGACAGTGGCAGTGCTGATGCTGGATCCGTGTGTTTGCTTTCTTTGCCAAATAATCATCACGCTGTTTCTCAGCTTGACAGGTTCATTTTCAACCCACACTTCTCCCTGAAATTTCGGATTTAACTCACTGAGAGCTGTCCCAGTTCCCTGTTTCCCACCCAATGCCCTGTTTCCAGTGGGTTGGATATTCCAGAACACACCAGAAGCTTCCTTACCCTGACAACATCCCGTGAATCTCAACATCCAGAGGGATTTCATCCATTTAGAGGAATCTTCCACAGGATGAACAGGATCTAAAACTTGGCTTAAAGTTGCTGCAAACCCAGCCCCCTTCTGGAGCTTTATCACCTTTCCTCACTAAAATTGCAGCTTTGCTCTGAAATCCTTCAAAATGCCACCTGCTCTCCTATTTTGGAGCCCACCTGCAAAAGTGGAGCTCGGAGATTCCTCAGATGGAGAGAAAAGCCCGTCCTCAGCTCCTGGGCTCCCACCTGTGCCAGGCCTGCCGCAGCCAGAGCCCCCCTGCACCGTGCCAAGCTCTCAGCTATCGGCAGACTTTGGGGATTTCACAAATGAAACACTTAATACTTCTGGGCAACCCGAGGAGCTCTGCTGATCTCTGCTCATATATTGCCTTTCCAGCTCCTTCCTGCTGGCTCCCAGATCCCCTTTCCCATTAGGGTTTGTGTTTTTTTTTTATCAGAATCTCCAATGACACATTCCCAACCCATTCCCCTCCTTGCAGGGCTGTTACATGGTTTGAAAGGAGCTAATCCTGACTCTCCAGATCTACCAGCGGGCAGAGGAAGCTTCAAAAAAATAAATAAAAAATGCTGCTGAGTGTGGCTTGGGCTGATATTACAGATATGTGGAGATAAAAATGCTGCTAAGAGCAATTAAAGGTTTACTTTGCTTTAGTTTGAAGGGGGGGCAGCTCTTACGATTAGTCAGAAATCTGGGGATGGCTGAGAAAAAGAAAAAAAAAAAACCAAACCAGAGGAAAAGCAAGAATGATGGATTTTATCTGAAAATTTGGAGCAGCCCGGGTTTCTGTGTCTTTGAGCTGGCGCAGCCACAGAGCCTGAGTGGCTCAGGAGATGCGGAGCATCGCTCCCCACCTCATATTTTGAGATTAAAATGCATTATTAGGGCTCTGTCAGCAAAATCCATGAACTCAGCCTCTCTCACAGCTTCCACTGGGGGAGTTTGAAGCCTCCCCTGCCCCAGAGATGGAGAGAGGGGCAGGAGGAGTCACCCCGGGCTCCTCCCAGGAATGCAGCCAGCCCTGGTATTCTCAGCCCAGCAAGGATTTACTGCTTGATCCTCATAACCCCCACCCCTAAAATTCAGAAATGATTAAAAGCAACTAAGTGGGAATAAAAGGATGTTCCTGCTGTGCCCAGTTCTTCTGGGAACTGCCTCACTCCTTCAGTCATTCCTTCTGGGAACAGCCTCTCCGAGCTGCTGCTGTGCCTGAACTTGCTGGAGATGGAGCCAAGCAAGAAACTGGAATGAATAATTTAATCTGGAAGTTCAAGCTTTTATTTATGCTACATTTATCAGTAAACTATGGTTTGGTCTCGCTGTCTTTTCATTCATGACAATAAATGCCCTGAATTTTAAATTAGGGGAAAAAAAAAAAGAAAAAAGAAAGAGATGAAGTAATTAAAAGATAGGACATGGTTAATGATAGAAGGGAGCTAAATTTAAGCAAGTTAGACCAAACCCGATGGAATAATTCACAAAAGAAAAGGCACCAGGATGGGCTGCACAAAGCAGAATAAAAAGCAGAGCCCACCAGCTGTACAAAAATCACTTTAAAGCAGCCTGAACAACCTTTCAGCAAATGTGAATGAAATCTAAACTTACGTGCAACAAGCTTGCTGTTTTGGCTTGGGTTTTTTACCTGTTTTTCAAAAATTAAATCATCAGCCTGCTAAAAATCTGATGGTTGATCATCTCACTAATTTAGGCATTTCTAAAAGTCTCCCTAGGAATATTCCTCTGTCTTAGAACCTTAACATCCCTGCTAAAAACGACACCACAGCAAAGGAAATTTGATTTTTGTAAAGGGCTAAAGGCTTCCTTAAAAGAATTGAAAAGGATTTTTAAGTTTTCAGCAGGGCAGGCTGCCTTGTGCTGCCAGAATATTCAGCTGTGATTTCAACAGGAGAGCTCTGCTCTTCAGTGTTAACTCACACAAACCACTCCAAGGCGCTCATATTTCCTTGTACAGAACCAGTGAAACCGGAAAAACCCGTGTACAGCTTAGTTTTCCCTTTCTTTAACTGGAGATTACAAAATTATCGAGAATTTACTGATATTGGTCTGAACGGCCACCTGAAAAGCCCGGATGTGGTACAAGATATAATTAGAAAAAGCATCAATTTTTTTTGAGGAAAACTCTTATAATTCATATCATTATTAAAAAAAAAAAAAAAACAAAAACTCTTTTTGTCTTCTTGACGATTAATTAAATTTTAAGTGTTGGCTAACAAAGAAAACCAGCCATGGGAACAGAAGACAATGAAAACTGTCAATTTTTGGGCAGTTATTCACACAGCAACCCTCTGTGAGCTTAAATACTGTTTAGCAGGTGTTTATTGTAGGGGCTCTGCTCACACAAACCTTCTCCCTGGAACATCGGCTCCCTGTTTGGGGTCATCACCAGCCCAGTCAATGCCATTTAACCGTTTACTGCTGCTGCAACAGCCTCAAATCACACCACCCTAAATGCACTCCAGAACAGCCCACACCAGCGAGCACATCAATGCTTCGTGTGAAACAGGGGAAAGTCTAACGGGCAAAGTCTCCAACTGCTGCTGCCATTCATTTTGATAAAACACTAGCCATGAATAATTAGTATTCATTTGCTCTAATTAAGGAATCTAGCTAATGGAAGCTGGATTTAGAAAGGGGTGGAGCAGATTCCTGGGCCCGGCAGGCTCAGATCCCACCCGAGGCTGGGCTGCTCCCCAGGACAGGGGGAGGAAGGGGAAGAGCTCCCCAGCAGCACCATGGACTGCAGCATTTCTCGGGTCCCTCAGATCCTGTGAATTATGCCTAGAGCAGAAATTCAGTACTGGAAGTACGAGTCAGCAGAGCAGATGCACAGATGCTTTTCTTTATATATTATTATGCAGCAAACTTGTGTAAGAGTGAACAAGCAAAGAACGGAGCAGGCAGAGAGATTTTACTGCTCTGCTGGGAGCTGAGGAGCTTTGCCCAGGGGCTGGAGCTGCCCAGAGAGGAGATGGAGATCTGCTCTCCTGTCTGCCACCACACGGCCCATCATCATCATCCTCCCCAAAATCACACCCTGGGCCTGAGAGCACCGTCCAAACCCTCCTGGAGCTGTCAGGCGTGGTGCCGTGACCACGTCCCCGTGCTCCATCCTCCTGGGCCTCCAGACAAGATCCTGGATTGCCTTTAGCCCCTGGGAGAGCGCACACACACGGACCCATCTCACCAGGAGCTTCTGGCTCCTGTTCCAGCACTGCCGGTGCCATTCCTTGGCCGAACTCCCTCGGATTTAAACTCCTTAGCACAGGCATTGCTGGAACACTCCTGATTTTTTTTGGTAAGTGGCAGTGCTGCTTTGATTACAGATACAACCTCAAACCTAGAAATTTGCTCTTCTGGGTGCCTTGGCCCACTCCTGCCTGGGCAAGGTGCTGGGAATTGATGCTCCCAGCACCAAAGCAGGAGAAAATCCCTCACCCTGCTGGCCTCCAGCCCAGCTGAGGGCTGACACTGCTTGGAGCTGCTCCCAAAGCTCATCCTGCACGAGTGTCCCTGTGCTGCACGCTGGGAGAGTGGGAGCAGGGAGCCCTGGCTGGGAATCGTGGCCATCCCCTGGCCGGGAATCGTGGCCATGCCTGGCCGGGAATCGTGGCCATGCCTGGCTGGGAATCGTGGCCAGCCCTGTGCAGCTGTGGCTACGAGGGCTGCAAGCCCCAGCACAGGGAGTGCTGCAGGCAAGGCTGGAAGGGTTCAGAGAAACCAGGAATCAAATCCCAGCTCAGAGCTGGAGAAAGAAACAGAACCTGTGCTTGTCTTGCTCCCTCTAGACGGGAAATAAATGTTCCAGGGGATAGGGTGGTCTCTTACAGAGCAGGAAGAGGGGAAAATGTAGTTGGAATTTAAGATCAGAATATGCAGGAATAGCCCTTTGAACCGGGTGTCTAAAGCAAACTTCACGATTTCACATGCCAATAGTTGGGGGCAGCATGCAGCCCATTGCCAAATGCAGTTGTGCAGGGAATGAGCAAATGATGCTTCATCTATTGCATTATCATTTGGATTTTTCTGTCCCTTGAAAATGCCAAAGTTGTTAGCACTTTAAAAAACAATTCCCACTTAGATTCCCCTTAAATGCTGCCCCTTCACTAATTCTTTTATGTTTTCAGTTAATTAAAAGAAAACAATTACACTCGTTGAATCAGGGGAATTTACAGTTCAACACCTCTACCTTTAAAATGGTAAAAATAATTCCAACTTTTTAGAAAAAGTCTTACAGAATTATTACAGTTTACCCCAAATCCCACTTTTTTGTTCCCCTCTCTAAAATGCCATCTGGGAGGAGGCCAAATTACATATTAAGCACTTCTAAGGGTCTTAATAACACCATCGGATTTGCAGTGGGAATGGTTATAGATTCTGCTCTACACCAGTGTTAGTTGGCTCAGCTATAAAATATCTATATCTCTGTATCAATGATAGATGACCCAGGATAATAAAAGATCTTGACTTGCGTGTATGTTAACAATTAATGGGATGTATAATGTATCACATACTGTGTGTGGAAGGTAATAAAGAGGTGTAAATGAGAATTACACTGGTTAATTGGTGTCATTAATGGTTCTTTTGTTCTGCTAGAAAAGCAGTGTCTTATTCCGAGGATGGTGGTGGAGGGCTGAACGCAGAGTCTAGAGGTGAGGGGAGTTAAAAATGCCAGCTCGGCTGGGAAGCGGCTCCTTTAGGGATCTGTCCTGCTCAGAAATCCAGATTCCACCCCAGCAGCCGGGCTGGCCTCCTCCTCCCCGCGAGTGCCCGCAGAACTCAGCCCTGCCGTGCCGAGCCGAGCCACGAGCTTGCCCCGGTACATTTGGGATAGACCAGGCAATGGCTCCCCGTTTTCCAGGCAGTCAGCCCTGCCTTAGGGCTCCTGCTCCCTCCTGCCTGTGCCATCCTCCCCGTCTCCATCCCCTGCAGCACAACCAGCGCGTCACTGCGCTGATGCTGCCGAAAACCACTTTTATCCCCCCTCAATCAATTTGTTTAATTGCCCCGTTCCCCTCCTGCCACACCCACATTTCTCTTGTGTTGTTTGGCAATCCGGGTTCCCAGTGCTTGGAAAATCCAATCCTAAAACCCTCAACTGGCTGGAAGTACTGCTTTTTATACAGAACTCCTGGAATATTTATTGACAGGTAAGTTCAACTGCAAATGTTGTGAAAGGGAAGGGGAGGAGTTAAATAATTGCTCTGTTTAGAGAGGAAGCTGGTCCTTGGGAGCCAAAGCCAGGGTTCCAAGTGCTACCCCATCCAGCAGAATGTGCTGATATTCCTCTGTTTGAGGAGCGAGAGCACGTGAAAATGCAAAGCACTGCAAAGCCTCTGCCACTGGGGTACAAATCTCAGAGCCAGGACTCGACAGCTCAGGCGGAGAGCCAGCTCCCATACATCACCTTAAAGGTGAATCCCACTAACCACACCGAAAAATATTTAGCAATTATGATAAAAGATACCGTTTTAACGAGTGACTTTTTAATCAGCTCTCCCGCGCTGTAAATCAGCGGGTGCAGGCTGTTTTCCAAAGGCTGCGTGCTCAGGCTCTGAATTCCAAGGGCCCGACAGACCCTGGCTGTGCCGTGCCCACCGCCACCAGCAGCAGCTCTGGGGCACTCGGGGCGATCAGAACTCCATAAAATCGCTGTGCCATACACAGAGTTCTGATCTGCACATCCCCCATCAGTGCCTGGGTGTTGATTTAGTGCCTGTGGAAGGTGCCAGGGATGCTGAGGCCCTTTCCCAGCCAGAGCATGGGCTCGGCACACCAAAGGAACACGAGCCTCCAGAAATGCTCTGAGCTCAGCTTTCAACGCAGCCACAACCAAGCAGAGGGGTCTAACAAGCTCGGACTGCTGCAGAAACCACGTCCCTGCGCTGCTGGTGGCCAGGGATTGGCACAGGGATGGGCACAGGGACATGGCACAGGGATGGGTACAGGGATGTGGCACAGGGACTGGCACAGGGACGGGCACAGGGATGTGGCCCAAGGATTGGTCCAGGGATGTGGCACAGGGATGTGGCCCAAGGACTGGCCCAGGGATGGGCACAGGGATGTGGCCCAAGGATTGGCCCAGGGATGGGCACAGGGATGGGCACAGGGATGTGGCACAGGGATGGGCACAGGGATGGGCACAGGGATGGGCACAGGGACGTGGCCCAAGGACTGGCACAGGGATTGGCCCAGGGACGTGGCACAGGGATGCGGCACAGGGATTGGCCCTGGGCTGGGCACAGGGATGTGGCCCCGGGATTGGCCCAGGGATGGGCTCAGGGGTGGGCACAGGGGTGCGGCACAGGGACGTGGCACAGGGGTGCCGCGCAGGGATTGGCCCTGGGCTGGGCACAGGGATGTGGCCCAAGGACTGGCACAGGGATTGGCCCTGGGATGGGCACAGGAATTGGCACAGGGACGTGGCCCAAGGATTAGCACAGTGACGGGGCACTGGGATTGGCACAGGGATGGGCACAGGGACATGTCCTGCCCCACCTGCAGCAGGGACAGTGGGAGCCACGCTCTGTTTAATTCCTGTGGCTCTGCTGTGGTGACAGCTCTGAGAGATAAGTGTGGAGGTCAAATGCACAAGCTCTTGACTGAAAGCTTCATGCCTGATCTCAGAGTCTCCAAGCCTAACAAGATTTCTTCCCAGAGATGAGTCCTGGCAGTGACACACACTCACCAGCCTCGTCTCTTCCAGCACAGGGATGTTCTGTGGGCTGAGGCCACGCCAGGATCACCACCTCGGGTGGGAATACCCAAACGCTCAAGGACAACATTCAACCCCAAACACTCAAGGACAACACTTAACCCCAAACACTCAAGGACAACACTTAACCCCAGAACCAAGGGCTGGATTTTCCAAAGCTGCTCTGGCCACTCTTGCTAAACTCAAGTTCTTTAGAGGGTTAACTGGCTTTTTAAACAGTGGCCTGTGTACTCTGGAAAGCCCATTTCAATTACCATATTTAATAAATTAATGTAATAATGATACAGAAAAATGCCTGACTGGAGGCTGCATTCATGTCTAGCTTTCTCCAGTACTGTAGCAAGCTCCTGTTGAAACGGGATGCCTGAAGAACACCATAACCCCACACCATAATGCTGTCCCCAACCCCTGCTCCTGCCCTGTTTGACTGGTACCCAGAACCAGCTTTAAACCCCAAATCAGAGCATTCCCATGTCTGGATAAAGAGTATTAATTCTTTCTTAGCATTCTCTTACACTCCAGACATCTGTAGGGTTTAAAAATTTTAGAGCATTTTGAGTACATCGTTTCTCTTGAACAAATTTGCATAACTAAAAGCAAACAGGCGATATAAAGATGCATTTGTGTGATCATCATTTTAAGGGGTTGACTAAAACCTTTTTAGGGAGACAATTAGAAATGCAGAGGGAGTGTGGCTGATTTATGTCTGTGACAGAATCACTAACTGCTCTGTCTTGGTGTATTCCGAGCTCTCCATTCCCACCACCAGCTGGTAAACACCCCCATCAAATATTTCTCTTTTGACCTGTACACTTATATTTCATTAGAATACATTACACGTGGGCCAGTATCAGAGTAATTTATCCAGACTCTTGGTGCAGTCGGTTTTGAGAGTGGAAAGTTGCAGGAAGCCAGACAGAAATACGGGCCTTAAACTGCCCAGAACACAGTTGTGCTTTCTAAAAAAATTCAGGGGTGATTTAACCTTACGCTGTTCACCTAAAATTGTTGCACATTTTCTATTTGTATGATAAAATAAAAGGAAAGCAGAACAAAACTCTGTAAACTGTGCAGGAGCCATCACAGCACAGGAATTTTAAGTCATGCACTTTGTCTGCCCTTCCTGGGCTGTCTCTCCAGCTTTAAATGTTTCCAACAAGCAACTTAATTTCACCCATTGACTTTCCTCCCAGAACCGCCCTCTTCAGGGAAGCACAGGATGAATTGGGCTGTGTGTTTATGAGTTATTTGGGTCCTTTCTCCCTGTCTCAGGATGAGATTTCTCACCCATAACTCATTACTCCACTTGTACGGACCAAGGCATTCCTTCCCAACACTAACAGCGATGCAGTTTGCTTAATTCAACACCTTTTATTTTTGGAAAAATAAATTTAAAAGGTTTCCTGCAATGCTCTGAAAGCATCCCTCAGTTCTGCAACGTGCACTGCCTTCTCGCCCAGGCACCCCGAGCGCTGAGGCTCCGTGAACTTGTCATTCTCTTTGAAGCAGTGGGGGAAAAACAACAACAGGGCACTTCCTCAAGGAGTCACAGCTCTTTTCTTGGCCGTGAAGAGCGGGCTGCCAAGGCAAGAAACAGCCCTCACCATCAGAGCCGTGGGATGTAGGGCTGGGGCTGCAGCTCTCCCTGCCTGGGATCAAAAGGGGATGTCAGGAGAGGAGCTCTGAGCGTTACACAGGACAGAGCCTGGCCTGGGCTTGCTGGCTGGGAATCCCACAGCACGGGGCAGGGAAGCAGTGGGATTTCAGGTGAGTGCCTCCTGCTGCTGCGGCAGGAGCGAGCTGGCACACAGCAGCCTGCTGAAAGCAGCACCCCTCCCCTGGCACCCTGCTCCGAGCCAGCAGCCCAGCTCCAGGAGGTGTTTTGGATCCAGACCCGCTAATGGATCAGATCCCAGGAGGCTTCAGCCACACAGCTGCAAACATCGTCACTGTGGCAGTTGCTAATCATTCCTGAAAGATCCCAGGGAAAAACATGCCTTATGTAAAGTACGAATCAAAGAGCTCAGGAATGATTTTCATGACAGGAGGGAGAATCAGCATCAAAACTCTTCCCCCCCACACCTGCTGCACAGGGAAAAGCCCCCACATGTTCCATTTCCAGAGTTTTATCAACGTCCCTGGGAATCCACAGGGGCAGAGCAGCCCCAGCGGCACCCGGAGCCCAGCAGCTCCTCTTCCTCCTTGCCGGGCCCTGGGAATGGTCACCTCTGCCAGTGCCAAAGGAAACCCCATCCCCAGGCTGGCAACAACAACTGCAACACTCAGCGTGTCACCAGAGCCGTTATCCTTTCCTCATTCTAGTCAGCCTGTCAGGAAACGTTTGCTCCGTACAATAGTGAGGAAGCACGGCACCCAGTGAATAACCAGAGCCTAATCCTGACCCAGCTCCCGTCATTGCCGCACCCTTCTTCTTACAGGATGAGCTCCTAACACAAGGAGCAAAGGGATATTTTTATATTCTTTCATCCCTCATTGTGCTGAGGTTCTCCCTGCTACAATCCTATTACCAGCAATCCTGACGAACGTGAATTTGCAGTGCCCTGGTTTCAGGAGGTGGCCCCAGACAGCTCAGTCCAGGCTGTCACCTTCCGAGTTTATCCACGGGCTTTTAGATTCAGTGCAAGGATTTTTATTTTAGTTGCTATACCCCGATCTCAATCCAGGTTAGCTCTAAAAGCTAATGATCAACAATAAATCGAGTTTACTTCAAATTAGAAATCTGCCTGTACTCAGTGTGCAGCGTTTCTTAAGGAAAAGAGGCTTTCAGAGAAAACCTGATATTTCCCCCCCCTTTCCTAAACACATCAACTCAACACGGAGCAGACAAAATTCCAGTTTCATTTAGTTGGCACTGACTCCTTCGGGGAGCTCAGAGCTGAACAGGACCCATCACACTGCCCCAGAAATCAGGGAAATATTTAAAATAAAGCTAAAAGGGTGCTCAGTTGAGGCTCACAGAGGGTGGGGGTGTTACAACCAAGGTATTGGAGGCAGAAGCACACATTTGTTGGCTGATAAATAATTTTTAAGCTCAGGAAATGAATTGATCAGTATTGTTTTCCCAGACCCCAGATTCAGGAGACTTCATGGAGATGAGAGCGCCTTGACTGGGAAATAATTTCTGTTTCAGGAAGCTCATTTCTTTGAGGCAAAGAACCTGAAAGTTTATAATGCTCACCAGAAATGAGTAATAATTTATTACTTATGGATATGTCTGTGCTCTGAAGTATATGGGACATGGAATGAAATCCTGGACCTATTCAAGTTAATAACAGAACTGCCACACTTTAAAAGGGTGTTAGCCTCTGTAATTTACAGTCTAAGAGCAGATATTGGACCCTGGAAAAGTTTAATTTCAACTTCAGGCAAGAATCAGACTGTATCAGAGTAGAAACCTCTCACTGATTTTAGGAACCACCCGACTGAGTTGAAGCAACTGCATTACAACACATCTCCAGAGATGTCAGGGGATAATATTTATCTCAACAATGGGCGAAAGATAATTGAAAAAGAAAAAGCCATGGCACAACCAGACACTATGGACAAACAGCACAGGAAAAAAAAAACGTAAACCAATTAAAAATCTTCAGGGAAATAGAAATCAGGTCCTTACTTATGGGAGCTCATGATTGAAAAAAAGCAAAAAGCCCCCTGCCAGTGCCCTTTTAAGTGTGCAAGCTTGCTGCACTGAGGAATATAGTCTGCTTGAAATTAGTATAAATCTCCCAGTGTATTAAAGCAGCAGCAGATGAGGGTAGCTATGGTAATTCTAGCACTTTATTAAACACCAGACAAATTGAAGAGTACATTTCCTGCTTTTTGAAAGAAATGAATGATATCTTCTGATTGGGGAATGCTGAGGGCAAGGGAAGCTGCCTGCAATGGCTTCACCCAGCACTGCAGTACATCCATCAGGACATTTAGTGGGGCTTTCCACGGGAAAACGTTGGAAGGAGAAGGGGGGACTGATTTTTATTGCTAAAATTAATTTTATTGCGGTGCTAACTAACCCTCTTCCCCCCTGGAATCGCACACAAATAAAGAAAAATGACTGGGAAGGCTCGTCCCTCTCCGTGGCTCCTCAGCACTCGCCTGTGTGCAGCAGGGCTGAGCTCTGCACCACTCCCCTGCCCAAACTCCAGCGTGGAAAACAGATCCATAAAGAACCGGGGATCCGATTAGGAAAAAAACTACATTTCTATTTTGACTGTGTTTTATTTTTAACATAAACCATCTTGAAAAAAGTTTTATGATTTAGCATTTATGAATGACTAGATTTTAAGAGAATTGTAATATTTTTTTAGGGTATTTCAGCTCTATGAGTTATTTCTTGTAGATTCAGATAATGACATTATAAATCTTTCTGTGGAGGCAATTACTAAGGCAGAAATGGCCTATTCCCCATTGGCTTTTAGGCTCAGCTTACTGACATATTACAAGCAGGCTTACCATGGTCATTAAAAACTGATCTGGGATTTATTGTACCTCTTTAAACTCTCAGTACTTTGAAAAGTATTGAACAGAAAGGAATACAAGGTGAAGTTACAAAGAGATCCAACGAAGCAATCAGGGGAAAAATAGGCTTAATTTATCCCAGTAAGGCCCACCAGAAGCGCCACAAAAATATTTGAAATTGAGCTTTGAGTCCCTAATAGAGATCACTCCTACGAGCTATTAATCATATCAAGTGGCAACACTTTTAAGCAGAGGGTTTGGGAACAGGAGGGACAGCACCACGAGATTACAGGGCAGAAAGCAAAGCCAAGGTTTTAAGTCTGCCAATAATAACAAAATAGCTGCCCAGTGCAGTAGACAAGAATGAAAAAATTCAGCTACAGCAAATTTCCTTGCCTAGATCCCAGCCACCTGCAGCGCAAGCAGGAATTTTATCAGTGCCTGGTGTTGAGCTCAGCCCTCAGCTCGGTGCAGAGCAGTCGGGATCCGGGCAGTCCCTGGGGAGCCACGGCTGGGGCTCCCATCCCACCCCTGCGCCCATGGAACCGCTGCAGTGGAACGGAAAGGGGAGAGGAATCCCAATGGATCCGAGCGGGAGGGACAGGCAAAGGTCAGTGACAGCGATTGTGTTCCTCACCTGCACCCAGCCCTCAGCCCCGGGCTGGGGACCTGCACCCACCCTGCTGCGTCCGGGGAGTTTGGGACATCCCCGGGCTGGGGAGCTGCACCCACCCTGCTGCGTCCGGGGAATTTGGGACATCCCCAGGCTGGGGACCTGCACCCACCCTGCTGAGTCCGGGGAGTTTGGGACATCCCCGGGCTGGGGAGCTGCACCCGCCCTGCTGCGTCCGGGGAGTTTGGGACATCCCCGGGCTGGGGACCTGCACCCACCCTGCTGCGTCCGGGGAGTTTGGGACATCCCCGGGCTGGGGAGCTGCACCCACCCTGCTGAGTCCGGGGAATTTGGGACATCCCCAGGCTGGGGACCTGCACCCACCCTGCTGCGTCCGGGGAGTTTGGGACATCCCCGGGCTGGGGACCTGCACCCACCCTGCTGCGTCCGGGGAATTTGGGACATCCCCGGGGCTGGGGACCTGCACCCACCCTGCTGCGTCCGGGGAATTTGGGACATCCCCCATGTCCCTCCTCTCCTCTCCTCGTGGGGTTTGTTCTTTCCGTGGCTGCTCAGGGAGCTGTGGTGGGTTTTGTGTCTCCTACGGTCACCCCTGAGGATCCCCTCTGGTTTAGCGACAAAGGCCCCGAGGGTCAGAGGTGCCTCAGGGTGTTACACAGCTTTATGAAATACGGCGTTCCCCGTGCACCAGGAAGGAAAGGACCAACCCCCAGCCTCATCAACACTTCTCCATTAACAGACCATAATTACTTGGAAAAGAGCACCAAATTTTGGTTTTAATTCTCAAAAACAAGTGGCAATTTGGTTCTCTTTCAGCCTGGGAATGGGCATCAGATTTGTCATGGATGGTGGTTCAGAACCTTTCTGAAAACCACACTAGGGATGTTTGAGAGCTGTTGATCTAAGAACTAAATGTCATTTCTGCTTTGTAAGTCATCATAAGCCTCCTCCAGATGATTGTGACAGACACAACATATTTGGATGTTGTACAATGTGCTAGCTTGGTCAACGCTCGTTTTAAAGAATGCGTTTTAACATAATATTCATTTCCAACCTGAAACCAAATTATTTCAGGTAGTCTAAAAGCACAGCCTTTTTGTCAAGTTTGCATTTTCCAGAGAGATTTGTCACTCTAAAATTCTCTTTACTTTTCCCCAGGAATAAACTGAACTGTATTTGAAAATAATGGCTTTAATTATAATTGGCATATCTGAGCCTACAGCTAGTGCCAGTCACTTTACTAAGTGACATTACTTATGACACTGGCAAGATCAGAGTCTTTTATCACTTTTTTTTTTAAATTATTAATAGGAGACAAATTTCCAACCTTCTCTAATATCTGATTATCTCTGGATAACTGGAGACGGGTGAAGATAGAGGATCACATCCAGAACTGGGGCCCTGCCAATAATCCCTAAAAATCCACGGCATTCAGTGTGCAGAAACTTCTCCAGATGAGCAGAAACGCAAAGATTTACATCCCCTCGGACTAAAGTGGCTGTCACAAGATTGCTGTGTATAAATCAGGGCTGAGAAAGCTCTGCCCCACAAGTGGGCACAGCCCATGACCTCAACTTGTGTTTTTGGGGTCTGTTGGCACCCAGTGCACCAGGAGTGCTTGATCCATCCATCCATCCATCCATCCCTGCTAAAACGAGGAGGAGATATTGCTGGGGGAGATGGGCTGAGAGGAAGGGGGTGAAAGGGGGAGCTGGTAGGGGCTCACCTACCCCGGGAGGGGTGAAATGAGGGGTGCAGCATCTCCTGCCTTGGGCACACAGCCCAGCTCAGGCTCAGCTCAAACCTAACCAGGGTAAAATTAACGGGGGGAGGGCAGCAGACCCCGCTGCAGAACAGCACCGCACTTGTAGGATCTGCCTCACACACGGAGAATTTGTCTAAAATCCCCTTCCCGTACGGCCGAGCCCGTTCGGACCCGCTCCTCCTCTTGGAAGGGGCACAGCGCTGATTTCCACTTCCCCAGTAATAACCTGGGCTATCAGAGCGCTCTTAGGATCCTCTCCAGCCTGGCTGCAGGCGTCTGGGGAGTCGCTGCCAGCCCATCCAGAAGGCAGACCAAGGGATTCCGGGCAGAGCAGTATTCCCTACAAACTCCAGCCGGGGCTGCTGCGCTTCCCGTAACTCTGACGCCGTGGGCATTCCCATAATACGAGCACAAACTCTTCCAGAGTTTACATTACAACACCAACCCCTTTGTTATTAAAGCACCATCAGAGCGAATCCCCCTTGGAGTCCAGGAGATCCACAGTGGAATTTTGCTCTTAGAGAAGTTCATCACCTGCTGATTATTCTGAGTGCTGACACAAACGTTATCCCAGACTTAACCTGACATTTGAGTGCTCCTGTCTGAACCCGAGTTCCTCCAGCATCCTCAGCTGGGTAACACTGTGCTGCAGAATATTTTCATAATTATTACTTTTTAAAATGTATTTTCCATAAAATCCAGAAGCGTCAACTTTACTGCACCAGGTGAGTCGTTCTGGTTTAAGATCACGTACTTTACTGACATATCCTGATATTCCAGAAGTGAGTGAACAGCCCTCTAACATGCTTAATTCTGTGACCAACCCATGTGAGAATTATCCTTCTGATAGCTGCTGAAACACTCTGGCTGACTGGCAAAGTCAAAATGGCAGCGACAATATCAACATTAAAATACAGATTACAGCTTCGATCTTTAAATTTGCTCAAACTTAGTGGAGTAGCAAAATATGACAATGAGACCCAGCTCCATTCTCCACCTTGCAAACTCAAGAGTGGTTAAAATTCTAGATGGTTTCCTTCAGCTCCTTTCCAATGAGCACCATAAGGATTTCTCCTCAAGGGAATCATTTTGCCCTTTTCCAGATGGAAACGGCAGATTAACACACAGGATTATTTCAGGACAACTGCTGAAGGTTCTCTCAGAGCAGAAGAAAGAAGACAGGCCCTCAAAGATGGAACTTGAGAACATCAACTTGTATTTTATACTATAAACATAAGGATAACGATAAGGGATAACCAAGATCTGCCAATGTGATTGTTAAACATAAGATAATGTGGTTTTCTTTTCTCCTGGGCTGACCATTACACAGAGGCACACAATTTAAAACAATAATAACCAGAGTTGCGTGCAGCTGGAAGTCAAGGGTGACAATCACTTTTACCTCTGTGTAACTCCATTTTCCTGGATGCTTTTAATTTATTTCCCAAATATTTCATCACAAGGTGTCCTACCTGAGAGCTGGCTTAGAAATCCTCAGCTGCACACGCAGACAGGGGTGGCTTCTGTGGCATCCAGAGAGGTGCAGCTCCCTTTTCCAGCTTCCCCAAAGTGTTGGCTCTTGGCTTGGTTTGCACACAGAACCAGTGGGAAAATGGAATTTTATTGCTCAGAGCTCGAACAAGTGAATTCCTCTGCCAGTCCTGCTCACACAGAACAGCCTTAGAGAAGTTGGGAAAAGGTCCCTCCAACACTGATCCCACTTTTCCATGGTCAGGTGGACTGAAATGCACAGAAAAAACTCAAAAGTAAAGCTCCAAACCAGCAGGGTGAGTCAGAGAAAGAAAACACATTTAATTCATGTTCTCCTTTGCTTTGTCCACACTTAACTGTGGCCAGCAACATCTTCCCTCACAGACAGCTGATGTCAAGACTCAACTGAAACATTTCCAGGATCATTCCTTAGTGCATGCAAGCAGATTTCCAAAACTGTGAAAAATAATGAATAATTTGGGATTTGGGAATTTCAGTGTGAAAAATCTCTAAATAGACTTTCTTTTCCCACTGAGAGAGCTGAAGCATCCATGAGTTTTTACTGTAAACTCCCACTGATATCCATAATGTACCCAAAGAGTCCTGGCACTCAAGCAGATTCCCATTTTAATGGGAATTAAATTAAATTCCCAATTACAGTTCTGAGGTGTCAACGGATACCTCCTCCACGTGAGCCAGGTGACCTCCAGGAGTCCCTCCCGACCTAAGTTATTCCATGAGCATTTGGAAACCTGCTTTCCCGTGCTGTAGCACTGGTGCTAAGGATGCCATTTAGCATGCTCAGAGATGAACTCTGCAGCAGGCAGGATGGAGTTAGAGGAATGCAATTTAAAACACATTTTCCTCGCAGATAATGCGATGTGTGGTTTTCCCAGGAGGAGCACTCATGACCTATTCCAGTCACAACCCTTATTTATAGGTGGTGATGGAATGAATGAAACCTGCTGCTCCGTAGTGAGGAATTTTTGTGATGCAATAACTGAAGCAGCCATCACAGAAAATTAGGTCCCTGTATGATTCTGCATGAAAACAACTTGAGGATTCTGTCTGAACTAAGTGATTTACAGCAGAGAAATATTTCTCCCTGCTACCCAGAGGGCCCAAATTGAATCTTGGCTGGAACAGCTGCAGCTCTGAAGGACTGCACTGTGTCAATCCACCACCTGACAGCAGCTGAGGTGGGAGAAGGAACGATTCTGATTCTGCCCTTTTCCTGCAGAAGGAACAATTCTGATTCTGCCCTTTTCCTGCAGATTGGCGCAAGCACTACCAAATCCAATTCCAAGCCTAGAACCAATCTTCAACATTCATGCCAGGAACTCAGGGGAAATGTTGAGGAAAGAGCAGATTGTGATAAAGACACAGAACCCACAGCAGAGAGTGTCCTGGGCTCCTCTCAAGGGAGCAGGTGGGTCAGTGTTTACCTGCCCCTGGTGGAATGAACCTCCCTGAGTTACCAAACCAAAACAATCAGGTGCACAAAACGTTCTGAAGAAGTGGGAGACTCAACCTGCAAAGGTCAGGAGAGATTCTGACTCTTCAGGCAAGGCCCAAGGTACAGAGCAGGAAAATTCAGCATACAAACACATAGAAAAGGCAGAAGCCAAAAAAGCTGCCTCTAACTAATTTACAGGGAAGTCCAAGTGAAATTGGTTTGCAGAAGCTTTTCAGTTTGCTCCAACTCAGAACGGTGGAGAGAGCCTTGACAGATGCCCTCAGGATGGCCTGGGTGTTTCATTCTTTTTGGGAGGAGTTGACTGTCACCACCATGCTCCAGTCTTTGAAAAGAAAGCTTAGAATATATTTGGGCAATTTAGCTTTTTTAAAATAGCTTGCCTGCTTTGTAGTCCTTTCTCCCTCATCCTCCACCATTTAAACAATGAAAGCTCAGAGGTACTAATTCCTGAGAAATACTGAAGAATGGGTAAAGCGACAAAACACAGAAGTCAAGGGAATAAGGAAAAGAACTTAGTGGGAGATTATAAAGAAATTTCCTTCTTTTAAATTTGTGGGAAAAGTGGAACAAATTCTCTGTATTCTGTAAAGATCACAGCAGAAGAGTTTGACATTTTGCTCGTGAAGACTGAATTTACTTCTACAAGGAAGGAGAGGTTGTGTGGACCAAAAGTGATAGACACCAGTAACTTTGAGAGAAATTCCTGATGGCTGGAGGATACCTTGTACTTGAGGAAATGTGGTTCAGCTGAAACCCTGCTGGTGTGGGTACAGAATCAGCTCCCCAGCCGTACTCAGAGTATTTATCAAAGGCTGATGGGCAGGATGGCGCTGTACAAAATGAGGCTCCACAGGGGCTGGGGTTGGTGCTATTCAATATTTTCATTAGTGACCTCATTGACAGCATAGATTATGCTTATTACACCTGCAGACAGCATCAGACTGGGAGAGAGCTGGGGGACAAGATCAGAATCCAAAATGATCATGACAAGGCAGAGAAGGAGCATGAAAAAGAGGAAGGTGTTCAAAAGGGGCAGGTGCATCAAATTTCATGGAGGCAGCAGCATCCAGCAGGGCAGGATGAGGGAATAACCAGAGAAGTAACAACTCTCTATGAAAGAACTCAGGGGCTATTCAGTCCCACACAGCTTCCATCAAAGCTGGACCTCAGATGTGGAAGAAGAGCCAAGAACCAGCCCCAGGTACTGATGTCACCTCAAGCTCTTCCTGACAGAAGAAAGCTGCATGCAGATCCTTATGAGTTACTAAAATAATCCTTCATTTTGGCTTAAAACTCCTCCTAAGTACAGACATTCAAATCTAAACACCACTGGAGAGACACCTCCACTCCCCAAGCCTTGGTTTGAATTGCTGAGGGTTTTCCTCCCCAGTTCCCAGATATGGGATGCTTTAGGAGGAGGGTGACAGGATCGGCTGCTTTGATGCACTTGAACGACAAGAGCTGTGTGGAGGTGCATGAAGTGGCTGATACCCCAGTGTCTGATAAACCAGGGAGGGGCACAGAAAGAGAGAGCTGAGTTGTGGTGGCTGTGAGAGCGTTACCAATAATGGACTTCAGTCAGAGTAACAACTGGTTAGCAGGCCCTGTGCCAGGAAAAGTCCATCCCTACCGAATCCACTGGGGAAAATCCCCTAAAGAGAGTTTATTTATATGAAAATATGACCATAGCACTACTGTCAAGGTCAGCAAGGCTTGCAGGGATCTGCTGTGTGAAACCTCTTTGCACAAGGCTGATCTGCACGAGGGGTACCTGGGGTTCACACAACAATCCCAACCTCCCCTGAATTCCAAGATCAACGAACATCAGTCTGGAATCAGTTTCTATCTGCAGCAATATCTTGACTGTTCCTCTGTTTGCATCTCTCAGGCATCTTTAGCACTGCTATCATTCTATTTAGATGGTGGTACAACGGTCAGAGATTTCGGACAAGAAGGGTTCATCACTACAGCTCATTGTTACTGGGCAAGGAAACTCTGTGTGTTCTCTGGGGGATCTGTCTTGACCTTCTCTTTTTTATTCATTTTGCTGCTGTCCACACCACGTTTGGAACGTTTGGAACACCACGTTTTGCCTCCAATTTGCACCAAGACGAACGACAAACAACAGCAGGAAAGCTCATCTCACTTAATGCTCAGGAACACCATTTCCTAAAGTGGCATTCACAATTAAAACCCCGTAAAAACACGATCCCAGCTGAAAACAGGGAGGAGGAGGAGGATGTAGGGCATAAGTAACACCCAGCTGAGGCTGTTGCGTGGAGCATTTTCTCTGTGACCCCAGTTCATTAGAGAGAAAGCAATGATTTAAACTACCTAGCTAACCTCTTCCAGAGCTATAGTTTATAATCATAAATCAGGCATGTGACTACCTGGAGGCACTGGGAGTTTGCTGTTGCACTGCGTTACAGAGCTGAGAGGGAAGGAAAGTTCCTATTATTGGATCATGCAGTAGACATTGGTGCTTGAAATTTCCACTTACACTACATTAGCTCGAGGCAGTTCATTTGCTAAAATAAAAGAAACAAAGTGTAAAATATTCACTGACTTGCTCAACAAAGCAATCAACGAAAGGGAGAAAGAGAAAGAGGGGGAGAGAGAGAGAGGAGGGAGTGTGATTCCCCCTCCCTGCTATCACACTGTTGATAAATACCATTAATGTTTAAAATTATCTCTCCCATTCGGTTTAAATTTAAAAGTATTAGTGGCATTATCAGTCTGTCTATCCATCTCCCTTTATTTTGTCTGTCTCCTACTTCTATTTTGTGTGAAACTTCAAGAGATGAATCCCATTTTCCATTAATTCAATGGCTGTCATCTTGCATTGCATCATGTAACCCAGATCACAACAATGAAATCTAAGGGCTTAAATTAATAATATTGCAACACATCACTTTGTAAAGCATCCTGCATCCCTCTCCAGCCAGCTCAGGTGCTTTGCCCTGCAGTCTCTGCTTTCCCTGGCAGCTCTGGGTGGATGGCACCTGTACCGATGCGAACAACCCGTAATTGGTGACTGAATCCTCTGACTCTGTGCTGGATGGCGTTGCTTTAATAGGGTGTTGAGGTTTAACAAGATGTTTTTGCTTAAAAAATAAAATAGTTGGGAAAAAGCTTCAGGGAATACGAGATCTGTGTTCTCTGAGTGGCATTTTCCACACCTACAAATATATGCTGACAGGTAACTCTATTGCATTACAATTGCCTTACATACAGTGTCAGCTAAAGCTACATGGAAAGTCAGCATCTTGGAGCACCTCTGCATCATGAAACAGCTGAGAGACCTGGTTAACTATTACAAGTTCAGCTGTAATTTCATTAGAGCCACTAATTCTCAGATAGGAAAGGCGAAAAAAATAAAAGAGCCAAGATTATGTGCAAGTAAATCATCAGAACCACTACAAATTCAGGAAGGAACAGAACATTCTGCCTAAAGGAAAATACACGAGATCAAAAATACATCCTCTCCAACATTTACTGTTGTTATTCAGGCATGTCTCCTATTATGTTTGGCCATGTAGAAACAAATCCACTGGTCGGGATCTACACTTTTAGTTTGGGAGTATTTCCTAAAAGGAAGGATAAAAAAAGAAACAGCACCAGGAGCTCTTCAGTGGCCCAGCTGAACTACCAGAAACAGATGTTCAGCTGGGAGTGCCCACCTTGTTCTCCCCTTCCCCGGGAGCTTACAGGAGCAGCAGGAATATTCATCAGACTTGGTTCCCTGACAAACAGATGCAGGCCCTGGTAAGCAGATAGGCACAGGATGATAGGGGATTCATTAGGTAGCTGCTAATCGTCAAATAAGTTCCAGCCCAACCTGCTGAGTGTAAATGCAAATTTACCACCTTTGGAGCTGCCTCATTGTACAGCTATTGATTTATGTTTGAATGGGAGTTCAAAAAAAAAGTTGTCTTTTGAAGCCTCGCTATCTGAGCACAGCTCCTTTGTCCAGGTGTCTTGGGGATCTCTTGCTGCAATTTTGATCTTTGTATTCCAAAAGCCTTGGAGAGTCAATTCAGGTAACTTAAAAGTGAGATATAATCAGAAAGGATTTGGAAATAAAGTCTTTGCCTTGTCACATTAATGCGGCCCTATCAAGTGGCAGTTTATCAAGAGGCAGCTCACAAGGTTTTAATGAGCATGCTGCCTGTTCTTGTACAATACTAATTAATCCCATTTTTTCACACTGGTGTGATTGCTTCATGAAACCCGCATTGTTTTATGCTCAGCAGCAAAGCGGGCTCTCACTGATTAAATCTCCTTCCCAGAGCTGGAGCCTGACAACTGAATTATACCTTGCTCAAAATAATAATGGGTATCAGCTAATAAATACGGTTTAACACACACAAAACTATGCAGCCAAAATCACACCACAAAATAGGAGTTTGACTTATAGGCACAGCAGTGTTTCATTAAACATCTGTATTATAATTCACTGGTTTTCCAACTGATGTAATAACTTAATTGATGAGAACAAAGACAAGCTTATTTATTCACCCAATTGCTTGCTTCTTGACTAACGTTTTTCCTTGGTGTTATTGTGGAAATAAATATGCAATATTCTTTTTATAGAAGTCTAATTTAGGCCCTTTTTTTCCCCTATTGAGAAGTCAACATCACAATCTGTTTCTGACAAGTTCTTGCTGCAGTGAAGCAAACCGCATTATGATAAGACAGCAGCATGTTGTTTACCCTAATGTTCAGACATTCCAGCAAAGGTGAGAGAGGTGTGATGCTTCAGGCAGTTAATAATGAATAATTGTCTGCAAATTTACATTACAGGGTTCAAAAAGCTTGTTTTCTCTCTTTTCCCTTCCCCGCTCTCCCACATGATTTAAAGCTGCTTCCACCTCAGCCAGGGAAGGGAGAACTGCAAAGTACTAATGAGAACAGCAGCACCTCTCTCTGCAAGACCAAATCAAATTAGGGATGTCACAGATATCGAATAATTTGGGGGAAATAAAAAATATTTCTTTTCTCAGCTGACAAATAGAACAAATTATGATTTTTTTTTCCTCTCTTTTACATGTGGCAGAAGAAGATGGTCAAAACTTAAAGTCTCATTTTGCTTAAGAACCTCTGAAAAGAGATTTTACCACTTAGGAGTTCCTTCAAGAAGCGCTCCCCGCCGTCAATAAAGCAGAAAAGCCATCATTAACCTTGGATTTTATATAGATTTATATATGGAGCTTTGGATGCCCTGGGAGAAACTGTTTATTATTTATCTCTCATTTGTAACAGTGCCAGAAAAGTATGAGGAATTTTACAGCTGGATCTAGAGAAATAAAGGGGGGATTTTCAGGGGAGAAACAAGAGTCCCATCTCCAGCCTCTCCAGCACCATTAGCTGAATTTTGCAGCTGCATTTAATGGGAGAAAAAGGAGTAGAAGTTTCAAAAACACATAATATTTATCCCTACCATCACCTTCTGAAATATCTACAGTCTGAGAAGTCTCTGGCAAGAGTTAGACCAACAGAAAAAACGCTTCCAGAATAAAAATATTTTCCATTAATTGCTGTCATGTAACTTTTTGCACTAGACTTTGTTGCTGCTAAAAATATTGTTAAAACTAGAGTTTCTATAGCTTTAGGAATTAATCTGGGCCCTTACGAAAAGAAAGCTCAAAAAGTAAATTGGAATGGGTCATTCAATTAAAAAGGATACATGAGAAGGTGCTATCAGATAAGGCTTGGACTAAGATAAAAATAAAATAACCGTTTTAAAGTTGTGCTGCTTTTTGATAGAATCACCAAAACAAGGAACAACACAGCTTAGAAAATATGAGCAAAGGAGAAAAAAAATTTTCAATCATTCCAATTTCACTGCAGCTGTTGTAACGTCAGCATTTCACTGAGTCTCTCCAGCCCCCATCCAAACCCCCAGGGGATGCAAAGCTGCCCCGTCCCCCGAGGAGCTGCTCCAGATCCTCCCTCCAGGCAGGACCAGCATTTCCAGGGGGTTGGGAATGCGGCTCTGCAGGGCCGGGATTCCTCCCCGCCGGTTCCAGCAGGGATCTGCCCCTCTCTGCCGGGGCACGGGGGCCAGCAGGGCAGAACAGCTCCGCTCTGCCCAGCCCCGAGGGCAAGGGCAGAACCTGCAGGAGCACGAGCTCCTGGGGAATCGGGCACTAAATCTAGCCCACAAACACCATAACTCCCTGACAGACCCGGCTATAATTAGATCATGACCTATGTCTGATATTAGAACTCAATTTGTAGAATTGATGTGCCATATGAAATAAAAAGAATTAAAGAGAATAATTAATTCCTATTAGGAAAAACAATATTAAACCATCTGCAACGATGACTTCTCCATGTGCAAGCACCACACATATTGGCATAAAAATGCCCAAACAACTTATTTATACTTTTATACATAAAAATACGTGAACGACACTTTTGGGGCCCAGATGCAAACTATTTTTAAAAATTTGCTTGTAAGAGCAGACGAATTTGAGTCTATCCTTATATAAAATAGCTACTACATTATTTTCTAATAATTCTGTTCAGAAAAAAACAAACCCCCTTTCTCTTCTTCTAGAGAATCTAATTATTCAGTGACAGCAGTTGGCTGACTTGGGCACAACACAACATGTCAATTTTCAGTTGCTTACACAGTATCACAGAAACTGTTAGAAATTGTTTTGAAATCTGGCATACTTTGCAGTCATCCTAATTCCTCCAAGTGAGCCAAACCTGATTACATTTGGCTCACCCACAAAAGATCTGCAAGATGAGGAGAAGAACTCAAAAGATGAGGAAAGAGACTCAAAAAAATCAACAAGATTTCTTCCTCCCCGCTGCCTTCAGCTCTGCTTGGTGCAACAGCAATTCCCCATCCGTGTGAAAAGGGATGGATTGGAGCTTTCTGAACTGACCTCGAGTTCCCAAACTTTTTTTTTTTTTTTTTAATTTTAGGAACGGTGATGTGGCATCTACAGGAGGAGATTGTAATGTCCTGAGAGCTCCTGGCTGTCTGCAGCCTCCTGGCAGCTCCGGTCTCTGCTCTGGTGGCCCAGGGAAGGGCTGGGGCTGTGCAGGGGGTTTAGGTGGGACATCAGGGCAGGTTCTTGCCCCAGAGGTGCTGGGCACTGCCCAGGCTCCCCAGGATGGGCACGGCCCCGAGGGGTTCAGACTGCACTGCCAGGGATGCCCGGGGTGGGGTTTTGGGGTGGTCCCTGAGGGTCCCTCCCAGCTCAGGGGGTCTGTGGTTCAATGAACGCCCTCCTTGGGGGCAGTTGATAATTCCACGCCCATGAACCCTGCTGAAGTTCCCATCTGAAGCCCCACGCCAAGGCGAGCCGGGCACCGGCCCAGCACGAGGCCAAGCACGACATCCTCACCCAGCTCTGGGCTCTGCTCGGGATAAACCACCCTGGAACGTGGCAAAAGCACCTAAAACATCCCAGGTGTGAGCAGGAATTCCACAGGGACTGCTCTGCCCTTCCAGCCCTCAGCACTGCTCGCTGGAAGGCCTGTTCCTTTAAACTCTGCCTTCGATACCAGATTAATTTGATGGTTTTCCTCTTGGATTTAAGTGGAAGACATTTATGTTTATGACAAAATACTCGTACTTTTTTCAGCTGCCAAAAATACGCAGCTCTAGTGTAGAAGCACAGACCAAAACTCCCTTTTCTAATATGAGATTAAAAAAAAAAAAAAGCTATTTAATTCAGTCTCTTTAAATTGCAACTCCAAGATTCTAGAAGGTTTTTTTTTTATTGGATTCTTTGTTTGATAGACCAATGGAAAAAATGTGAGGGCCATTATTCAAATGTTTGTGGGCCCTTTTAGCTAATGGATTCCAATCTATAATTCTGCACTTGTCAACAAGATAGTTCTTCAATCATATTAAGACTGCATAACTCAGTTCTGTCCAAATCTTCCAGGACTCCACTCTGCAAAGCAAATAACATTTCCCCAGGGAGGAAAACACGTCCTCATAACATCCAGCTCTCAGCTTCTCTCCATGTTTGCCTGATTTTTTTGGAATGGAGACAGATTTCTTGTAGGTGTGGCCCCGTTTGCAGAAAGCCAAGCCCCCTCCACACGCACACACACAGTGAAATATCCCAAACAGTGACACTCTTGGGCTGTTGTCTGTGTTCTCTGAAATAATACAAGGGTTTTTTTACGTGAGGCTTTCAGAGGAAAGTCTGTGCCTCATAAGCAGCTTATAAGGTAAATAGTTTAAAAGTTGACTCACATTTATATCTTTACGAAAGGCACACGTGTGCCTCTCCCTCCCCACGTTGCATTATTAAATGGAGAGCTGAACCAACCCGAAGAGTTTTGCCTGAATTAAAACAAATGAACATTTTTAAGGAGGTTTCATAACTGTGAGGGCATAACTTCATAACTTTGAGGGCTCAGCTGCCTTTGAGGGGTTTGTGGCACAGCGAGTCCCGCTCGGGGTCCGCAGCCACCCAGCGTTAGTGCGGATGGATGTCTCAGTGCCCACTGGAATTACACGGCACCTGACAGCATTCTCCACAGTGGAAAGCAGCATTTAGCACTTGAAACTCAACATAAAAAATATCTCCAGACTTCCTGCAATGTCTTTTGATCCATCCCTCCTATGGTCCTCTGTACCTCTGACAGGGATCAAACTGTGCTGATGAAATCAGGTGCTTGTTATAATTACATTTCTAGATAATTATGCTTCTAGGACATGACATAAAAAGTTGTTGTGTGCTTTACCTGTTATTTTTTTGATTGTGCTGGTGTATAAAGAATATTCTTATTTTTTTACATTATTCCCTCAAACCACTAACTAAAATAAACTCAAAGGAGCCAACAAACCCCCTAGAATTAAATGGCACATGTGATGTAAAGCTGGATTTAACATTCTATTTGGGCATCACAATCCAACCCAGGTGTGCAACAAATTCTAGATGCCACTCTCAGTCACAGTTCAGTTTTAGGTCCTATGAGGAGCAGGGATCTGGACTCAATAATCCAATTTGAGATATTCTATGATTCTAAACAGTTGCAAAAAGCAGATTGTGAGCTTTTTCTAATCTATGTAGAAAAAAAAAATTGCACTTTAAATATTTTAATAAAATATATTTATCAGATTAATAAATAATTAAAATCTAAGCAGAGCTCACATTCCAGCACCACACGTTCATTTTCACGGAGGTCAAAAATGTTGCAATATTTCCCTATACAGCTATTTAGAGTGAGGCCCAGTGACTGCAAGCAGGTGAGTTCCTGTACCTTGATGAGCTCCCACTCACCTGCTGAGCCCACCAGGGCTGGGAAGGTGGCTTGGACCAACTTTCAAGCCTTAAAAACCCCGCAGTGGTTCAGAACCCTCCAGCCTTGCGGGGGGATTGCTGTGGGGATTTTTCCAGCCTTTCCCTGGCTGCCAGAGGTTGAAGGAGAAAGAGGAGATGGAACAGCTCAAAGCTCTTTGCAGCAGGAACCTTTCCTGGGGCACTTCCTACAGATCCCTGGGCTGGTTCTCAGTGCCTCTGCTCCCCACGGAGGACGGGACAGAGCCCTGATGCTCTGAAACCAAAACACGCTGGCTTTGCTGACCCCTCCTTCACTGTCTGCCGTGTACCTCGGAATCAGAGGTGGCAGCAGCCCCCATTTTACCTGGAAAATATTAGCATAAGTACGAAGGGAGGAAAGACAAAAACTCTCCTTAATACAGGTTGATATGTGACTTTGCATAGCACTTTGAATGTTATTAAGTGTTTGAATTTCTTCCTGTGTCTTTTTAGCCTAGATGACTGTCTTTCTCTTTCACTGACAGCCTCTGCAGGACCAAATTGACAGCTCTTTAAAGCAGTCTGACAAAAAGCAGCATTAATTAAGTCATTGCCGGACTGTAATTGTGTTAAGAAGTAAAAATCTAATATGAGAAAAGGTTAGTGAGTCCTCTCTTGTGTCAGATTTTCTACTCTCTATGAATATTAATGTCCTTAATGAAGACAATCTTTGCCTCATCAAGCCGTTGTTCTGCATTCAGGTGCCAAATCCCTGCACCATTGATTTGTTTTTAAAGAACAAATATGTCAGGGGAGAGTGACTGTCCTGTTTCTTATCAACATCATAGAGAATGCTTTTGTATTCCTGGAAAGAGTTTATAGATTTTGTGTGCCACGTACAAGCAGCGTCTGTGATGGCCCGGGAGCGGCGGGGAGGGGAGGAACATCGGGGCGAGGTAAACTAGTTTAAGTAATTTAATAGAAGCCTCACATTTTATCATGTTAGCTTTTTTTGTGTGTGTTAGCAATATCCACCTATTAACGAGGTTACGATCAGCACTTTTAATGATAAAATATGAATTATCTCTCCCGAAAGAATCCTGCAGTTTAAGCACCAAAATGAAGGAGCTGGGTGATAAGGCACTGATCATCTCCTGCTGATTATCCCTCCCCCTCCTCCCGATCCAGCAGATAATGATGATGGTGCTGATGAATGATGATCCTTTTTAAATAGGTTGGAGGCCCTTAGGAGTCTAACTCTGCAGAGGAACGCCTGGTGCGCTTCTCAGCCTCCCCTGCTCAGCCCCCACAACTCCTGCCGTCCCCAAAGCTCCTCTCAGCCACAACCCCCAGTTACTCCAGCCCTACTCCAGCCCTACTCCAGCCCTACTCCAGCCCTGGGCTGGCACCGCTGCGTGTGCTGCAGCGGGCAGGACGGGCCCCACGCCCGGCCAAAGCTCAGCCTGCACTGAAAGGCAAAGCTTTCCTCCTTCCCCTGCCAGGGCTGGGGTCTGCGGGAGAATCCTGCTGAGGGCATCGGGAGCCACGTGAATTTCTACAGGGGGTGTACCCGAAAGATTCACGCCCCTCCTGAGAGCTGGGAGATAATTAATACTCCGTTTTCCAAGCAGAAATCCTCCTAGTAGCTCAATTGTAAAGAAATTGCTGGTGTGCGTTTTGCTGCAGAAAAGTAACAAAATCCTGAGCGGTTCTTTCTTTTTAAAGACAATCCCAGCATATGCTGCACTGACAGAACAACACGAGAATTCTTCCAGACAAGATTAAACATTTGAAGTTTTTCTCTGAGATGGATTCTGTCTGCCAGCTGAGATGGATGGAATAAATGTTCAGTGATGATAGCACCAACACTTCCAGGGGGAGTCACACGGCAAAGGGAACCGAGGAAGTTTCTGACCCGTCAAACCCCAAGAACAAGCTCAGAGCTGGGAAGTCTCAAGTCGAACATCCTCAGCACAAATCATCACCACAAGTAAGAGGCACGAATGTGTCCGTAAGGCAGTGAAGGATCCTCCAGCAGTGGGCACTGCCCCACCCCGTGCCACCGAGGAGTCTGGAGCTGCATCTCCAGGTGATGCTCTGCCTCTACAATGGCTTTTCCTCCCTGGTACCCGAAAGGAGCCCAAAGGAACACGGAGAGAGACGGTTTACAAGGGCCTGGAGTGGCAGGAAAAGAGGCAACGGCTTCACACTGACAGAGAGCAGGATTAGGTTAGGCACTAGGAAAACATTCTCCCTGGGAGGGTGTTGAGGCCCTGGCAGAGGTTGAATGCTGCTTTATGGAGAATTGGGCAGATGCTGAATTATTTTGGCTTTTATTCAGCCTGTCACCCCTTTTCAGCAGCATTTTCTCTTGGAGAGTGAGCTGAGGGCCTTTCTGGAGGTGTCCCCGCTGCCCTGGAATGTCTGACCCGGCACAAGGGACAGCTTCCCTCAGCCTAAGCCCAGCCTGGCCCCTGGTGAGAGGAGTGCCCCCAGAGCGATGCTGCCCGTGCCTCCCTCGGTACCTCAGGATCCAGGTGAGGGAGTTACAAACCCACTGCTGTAACACAAGAGCCTCTGACACACCACACGGGAGTCGTGGTTTCCATACTTATTTTTCTCTCAGATTTCTCATTTTCCTTTTTTTTTCCCTTTTCCTGCTCCATGTTGGCTTATTAACCTAAAAAATCTCCTCGTGGGACAGCCTTCCCTAATTGAGCTTTCCCAATGTCCAGCTGACCCACTTGCAAAGCAGATGGACAACAGAGGACATTTAGAAGAAACCGTACAGCAAAACTTGTGAGCCCAAAAGATCAATTCATTTTCTTTCAAACAATTAAAATAAACCCTTTTTCTGCACTAATTATTTCTTCCTGCAGCCCTAACTGTCTTTAGCATCACAAAGGCTGTTGTCTCACTCTTCATGGTCATGCCCCAAAATTTGATCCCTGTTTGTCTGACATCCCCCTCCCACCCCTGCCAGCACAGCTGGGAGGCAGTGCTGCTAAAAGCACCTGGGCTTAAATATAAACACATCAATTAAAAGGGTGTGAACCTTAATTACTTTCCTATCAATCAAAACTTACACACAAATAAAATTAGTGATATTCCAGGCTGGTTCCTGTTTGTTTTAAAAACTCTGGAGGACTCAAAGCAGGCAAAAATAGTCAGTCCAGCATTAATCATCTTTTTAAGGGAGTTTCCCTATATTTGGGCATTCCTTAACAAAAACACCAAATCTCCAAGATAGGTCTGCACTTATCCCATGCACACAGGAAATCATAAATGACGAGGAGAACACTGGGCAAAGAGCAAACGCCCTTCTGATAGCCTAAATCTAGATATTTAGGCTAAATATTTTCATTTTAATATTTTAATTTAAAATATTTCTATTCCACTTAAATATTTCAATGTATAGCCAAAATGTCTCTGCATTGAGACGCTTTGAAGAGCACCTGCCCAACTCTGGTTGAAGGGTACCTGCCCTACTTTCCTCGTTCTCCAAGCACCAACTCCCCTGGGCACACAGATCTGATATTTGGGGTTTTATTCTCCGCAGTTCCAGCTCTAAGGCAGCCTGGCAGATTAAGTTCGAGCTTTGTGAACAGAAGAGAGATAATTCAGAGGCCTCTTATTACTTCTGATCTCTGAGCTGTGCAGGGATCGCAGCTCCCGGATTGCATCTGTTCCCAAAATTTTCAAAACAAAACCAGCTTCTCTGCATAATCTGTTTTCTTGCTATTATGGAGTGAGACATGCAAAAATAATATATATAAAAAACCTCCTAGAAGAACACAACAGCCTTCAGGTGATTGAAATAACCACTGACAAGATGAGAATCACAGGATTTTTCCAATCCCTCTTTCCCTGCAGGAACACAGGCACACAAATGGTGGCCTTTAGTGGAGCATTACCACGGGAACCATATGGGCTGGGGACAAGATTAAAACATGGCCTTTTTTGCAGATGTAGCAGTTCATTCTGCAGCTGGAGAGGAATTTCCCCATGGAAAGGGTGCTCAGGCCTTGGAACTGCCCAGGGAGGTTTGGAGTGCCCATCCCTGGAGGGGATGGACACAAGGACATCCTTGGACACGAGGAATTCCTGGACCTGGCACTCAGGGCTCTGGGCTGGGGACAGGGTGGGGATTGGGCACAGCTCGGACTCGATGATCCTGGAGGTGTTTTCCATCCCAAATGATTCTGTGAACCAAGGCAGGAGGTGGGTTTGCATCACAATACTCTAATTATGACCTTGCAAGGTCATGAAGAGAATAACATTCACTGTTCCCTCCCCCACCAGCACAGCTCAAACATTCACTTCTCCCTCTGTGAACTTTATAATTTATTCTCCGAGTGTGAAATCTGCTGCCATGCCAGAGCTACTTCTCCGGATTTTTAAAATATTTTTTAAAGGTGACGCACTTGTACAAGAGCTTTGTACCAAGACAGCTCAGGGTTGGGTGCCCTTAGTCCAACTGCATCTGTGTAGGAAAAGGGATAAAATCCATCCCAGAGAGAGACTCCAGGTGAAAGGCGAGAGCAGCAATTCCAGCTATAAATAGGGTTTGAGACACGAGACCAAAGAAATTAAGAGGTGTATAAATGAACCCTGCTGTAACACTGACCCAGCTCCTTCTCTCCAATTAATTTAATTGAGAGTTTTGGTTTACTTAGCACTTTTCATCCATAGATCTAAAAGCACTTTATATAGGAATGTAAATGTCAATATCCTCATTTTCCAGAGGAGGATGAAAAGGCACAGGGAACTCGGATGAATCACCCCAGGTCAGCAAGTAGGTGGCAAACCCCAGAATAGAAACCAGCTTGCTCACTGTGTCTGCTGTGCCCCACCCCATCCACCAGGAGCTGGGAATTCCAGGTCATTTAACAAAGAGCTGCCAAAAATCCTCGAGAAAACGGAGAGCTACCCCTTTTACTTACAGAAGTGCAAGCATCCCATCTGTAGAGCTCTTTCATCTTGAACTAAATATTAGTAAAAAGAGCTGCACGAAATGTTAACGTTTGTACTTTAAAAAAAATAGGAGAAATATTTTATCCAGGTAATATTATGAAAACCTTATATTTAACTATTTTTTTAATCCAGAAAAACTTATGCTTTACCACATGGCCACAGATTTATTTTTTGAGGAACTCAAAAAACTACACCCAGGGTGTAGCTAGCCAAAGAAACCTGATTTTTACCTCCCTGAAAGGTAAGATTCTCAGGTATTTTCTTCCATGGCAAACCCATTAGGAAGTGACCAACTAGGAAGAAAAACTAGAAAGTTTTCTGAAACATGGGATCATAATCAATGGAGTTGTTCAATCCCAGAGCATCCAGTGTCTGGTGTTTGTGGGAGCTGTGTCGAGAGTCAGGACTCGTTCATTGTTTTTCACAGACTGTTGGAGCCCTCTGGACTCCTGGAGGTTCAGTTAAAATAGTCCCCAAAGTTCCTCTCTGCGCTGCTTCATAGAAGTGCAAGGACAACCAAGGATTCCCAGGAAGGTTCAACAGTCTGTGTTAGCTACGGAGATAAATAAAGGATAATAAGATAGGGAGCAGAGCTTAATCCATCACACGAGTCTCAGCCACAGGGAATTTCAACTGATCCATCTGCAAATGCCCTGCTGAGAGCCCAGTTACAGAATATTCCTGTTCCTCCTGCAGTGGCAAACTGCATTTGCCACATTCCAGTGCAAATTCGTGGGCTGAGGCACCAGGACAGCCCCGAGTCCGTCTGCTTATCCCATCCCCGCCTTCCACGGCGAGATCTCATCCCAAACACCAGAGGCACTGAGGATTTCTGAGACATTCCATCAGTGTTTTATGTCACCCAGGGCTGGGGAAAGGCAACAGGAGGCTTTGGGGTCTGGAGAAACAATCAATTTACGTCAGCGCAGCACCAGGACTGGAACCCGAGCTGGACTCTGATGTTAACAACAGTCACACACCATTTCCTTCAGAAGGGCCCTCTCCAACTGGGAGCAAGATAAAGCTTGTTAAACTAATCAGAGCCTCACGGCAGTTTCCTTATGCATTTTGTTCCTTATGCATTTATTTCTGGAGGGGAAAAGCTGGATGACCAGCTCCCCAAAGCATTCGATTTGGAACCTCAAGTCTTGAAGGGCAGATTTTGCCATTCTTTTGCTGAGCTCCCAGTGAATAATACTCTGTGATATTTCAGACTCCAGTGTAGTGCATGACTCATGAATTCTGTAGTAAATAGGCCAGACTCGCAGCTCCAGGTATTTTTAACCTTCTAAGCAGAAAAATGGAATATTTAGGATAAGAAACGAAGATGAATTTAACAATAAAAATAGCAAGACCACTTGGTGTGCAGCACTTGGGTAACCCTCTGGGACAGAACTATCCAAATTACCATATGCACTTTCCCAAGCAATAGGAAAATAAAAAAACAAACCCCAAAGACAAACGACGCTTTATGAAATCCTTTCTAGTGTGATAGCACTGCTAGAGAGCTGCACTGAAATAAATACAACGCCTTCCTTGGAGTGCTCCGAGGCACTGCTGACCCACGGAATGCTCAGTCTGAGCACCAAGAGAGCCGAGAGCGGACAGGGCTCCCTGCCAAGGGCAGTGGTACACAGCAAACAGCTCCGGCCCTCCTGGCTGCTTGTGACTAACAGTGGGAGACGTGAGACAGCCTGGGGCTAAATCTGAGACTGGGAGCTCTCCTCTGCCTCTCTCCTGTGCGGGTGCTGGGCGGGACAACCACCTGCAGGAGAGATCTGATGGCTCCAGGTGATCCTCACCGCATCTGTTGATGCCCAAGCAGCAAGAAAACCAATCCATCTCCATGAAATTGTGCATCCCCTCTATACTGGGGCCTCTGGGGAGGCCAGGGTGTGACTGAAGCACCCCAAACCACACAAAAAGCTGGAGAAGCGAAGGCTCTGCCCTCACAACCTGCAGCAGGGAGCCGTGAATCAGGGACAAGATGGGAGAGGGTGAAGAGGCATCAGGGTGGTGGCAAAACCCCTCATGATTGCTCAGGACTGGATGATCACAGAATGGTTTGGGTCAGGAAGGATCTTAAACCTCATCCCATTCCACCCCCTGCCAGGGGCAGGGCCACCTTCCACCATCCCAGATTGCTCAGAGCTCCATCCAGCCACTCTGCCTCTTTGCACTTCCAAGCTAAAATTTCCAGATGCTGAGTGTTCAGATTTGAACACTCAACTAACTGGTTTTGGGCAACCAGCTCCCCCAGGCTTGTTCAAAAATCCCATCCACAGTCATTTTCCCTCTCTTGTTCTCACTAATGAGCGCAGGGCTCCAGTGTGTGACTTTACAGCACTGCAGAGGGTTCAGATGGGGATGGGGGAGTGAGGGGACTTCTCTCATAGAAATTTGATTCAAAAAAGGAACTAGAAAAACGTTTCTATCCACATTAGGTTTTGTAAAACCATTTAGTGTTATGAAAAGCCTGATGTTTAAGCCTAAACTAAGTAGACAGTGATCCCTTAAGTCCCTGGCTTCCAGCACATTTCGCCATTCTTTTCTTTCAAGGAAAGTTAGGATTGTTGTTCTTTCACCTTCCAAAGTCCTTGATGGGTTATTTCTAGAGAATATTTAAATCTGGGAAGTATTTTGGTCAGCAAAGATGTCTATAGAAATTTCCTTAAACTCCATCATATATTTACCCACTTCTCAGAAATTCTTCTTCCATTTTCTATTAATATTATTTCACTGGGATCAGTCTCTGTTGAGAAATTTAGTTTAAGCTGCCTAGCAGTCTTAAAAGAGGAAGATCTATTAATTTAATCATTTATATGAATCATGTCTAAATGATCTCAGCAGAGAAAATGTGTTAGCCATTTAAATCCCATCATTACATATTATATAATAATTACCACTAATTCTAGTTTGGATGGGCCACAATATTGCTTTACATACCTAATATATTCAGAACATCCACCTTACCAGGCTCAGTCTTTTTGTGACCTTTGAGTTTATGTTTGTCTCTTGATTATGAGCATAGGACAGGCTCTCCAACAAATTAGGGATGCAAAACACATCCATGTGCCACCTCTCTCTGACATGCACAACTATCACTTTTTCTTTTTTTTTAAATATCACAAGTCCTTTTTGTCTCTGGAAAGTATCGAGATGCTATTGATACTGCTGTAATCAGAATAATATTTATTTGTTGGGTGTTCTCGGCGCACTCAGGGCTGTGCGTGGCACTCCAGTGAGGAGTTACTCACGGCAGACTACAGGGTGTAAGTCCCACTGAATTTCCCAACCCCTTGCTCGAACACTGTCAGTGCAAGCAGACAGCTGGACACACCTCAGCTGTGCACATTGTTGTTCCTCAAGGAAGGTGGAGCTGTGTCCAGGGATTTTCTTCCATAAAAACAGGGAAAATACTAATCAGCCATGGGAGATTCCTGCACAGACCTGAGCACAGGTGTCACTGCTGTGACTGAGCACTCATGAGCCAGGGAGGGCACAAAAACTCTGCAGCAGTGGCTGAACAAGCTCCCAAATTACTTCTCCTTTGGGCAACCCAAGGAAAAGCCATCACACCCAATTCCTCACTGGGAGCTGAGCCATTTCCACACGGACACGACAACCCAGAGTTCCTCAGAAAGCCAAAAAAGGGCTCCAAACCTGCTCCAAGCAGAGCTGGGGTGAGGAGGTGGTGCTGGCACAGTGCTGGAGAGATTCCAGCCTCCAGAGCTCTGCACCTGGGGGCACAAATGGTGCTCCCAGAGGGTGAATTTCAGGAGAAATCCCCAGTTCCGTGCACTCCTGGTCCAGCACCGCTCCCAGGTGTGGGATTGTCCTCAAGGAAGGTGGAGCTGTGTCTCTGCCCTGCCAGAACAACACGAGTAACTTCAGCCACCGTGGACACCCTAAGCTTCTTTTAAAAATTATTATTCTTTATTCTTTCGCAGCACCTCCGCATGAATCCATCTGCCAGCAACCTTTCCTCCACTCTATCAAAATTGCAACACAAGATAAACCCCTGATTAATTACAGAAGAGCAAAACTTCCAACTCTCATATCCCAAGGGTCGAATCCATCCCTGGTGTAAGCCAGATCTCAGCAGTGAGACAAATTTGGCCCTAGGTGACTTTTTTCCCTCGCCTAACTCATTACACCATCCCTCCTAGAGCTGATGAATTGAGCCCCTTGTGTTCTGTTTGTAACCATAATTAGTATTCATTTTGCAAGCTTAAAGTTCACCCTTGCTACAGGACTGAGCCTAATGTTAATCACTGCGGTGTCTGCCCGCCTTTGACTCTGATCTGTCAGGTTTGCATTACTTGTCCCATACCTAATTTTTTGCCCTTACCAGCCAAGTAGCACCTCGACATCACACTGTGTCAGAATTAGAAACTTTTGACAGATCTGTAATCATCTAGTTCTCATCAGCTCTGTGCATGTTAGTCACTTCATTTCCACATTCTAACAGTTAATATGCCTTAATTTCTCACACTTTGTGAATATTTAATTCCTCCCTTTTCAACATCATTTTTAGGTTGTGTGAATCATTTTCAAAGCCTTTGCTATTCTCCCTCCACTATCATCTGCATATTTTATGAAATGGCACAGTTGAATCTCTGAGGGCTCTTGATAAAAATGAAACTGGCAGGCTGCTCATTAGTTGTTTACCTGGAGCTGTGTGAATCCCCCAGAATGGTGGATTCCCATTTGGGTTTGAATTAGGATATTCTGACACATAAGAATTGAAAACCTTCCCAAGCCGAGTGTGATTCTCTCCCACCCCCTCCCTTCCACCCCAATTAATGGCTCTTCCAGGGGGTTTGCGCTCCTTTGGCCGATCTGCTCAGGGCACGGCACCACCTACACCAACACCTGCAACAACTGGCTTCCTCAGAGGTGAGAGACCCAGGCTGGAGCCAATTAGCAACTCTAATGAGGGGGAAAAGCGTCCCATCAAGAGCACACAGAGGGCAGCATGACAAAAATGGGAACTTTTGAGGCTCCCAGAGTCAAGGCAAGTCACCGGGACTGGCGCTGGTTTGAACACGTGGTTCAACGGGCAAGTGCTAAAAAATGACATTTATTTGCTCAAAAAAGCCCTTGCCAGTGACCATACCTGGCAGGTGTCACAGCTCTTAGAGGCAGAGCACTCTCCATTATCTCCTTGACCTTATTTATGCAATAAAGCACAGCTGTGTCTCCCCACTGAAATGAAGAGGGGCCATGCTCAACAATTCACGAGTTCCGAGACAAAAATAAGGTTATCCTTGCATTTACCAGAAAATCCTGGATTATCCACTGGAGAACTCAGTGGGGTTTCTATTCCAGCCCTCACACAGAACACTTCTTCCCTGCCACACCTCTGCTTCCCCCGCTTGGAAGCTGGGCCCATGCTGATGGGTGTCTCCCTGCAGTTCTCCATGCCAATAAATCTCCCCCGCTTTCCAATAGTTTTAAGTTTTTAGTGTCCAAAGATTTAAATTTAGCCTGATTTATTTTTGTGCTGATCTCATGCTCCTTTCATAGGCTTTACTTAAAAGCAGTAATGCTATCTCTCTCGCCACTAAATTTTTTATGAATTTTTTGGCCTTTGCTGACTTCATAAGGAAATAGAGAATTGGGGACATTATAAATAGGGGTGAGAGAAGCTTTCCAGCTGTAGGAGCTGCATCTGCATTGCTACTCTGGCTGTACAGGTGTTTCGGTGAAAGAAAAAAGAAATAGAAGGCTTGGCTTTGATAGAAGCCATCTTTTTATTTTATCCTCATGTCCCACCTAATTCATCTTGGCCTGAACACATCTCTTAAAACTCGGGGCATTAAAAACACAAATAACTGAGAGCAGAGTTTGTAATTAAAATTCCACAGAGTTTCTGGCCATCTGATGGTTCATATTTTATCCCTGCAAACGAACAGCCAGGAACAAGCAGGAGCTCCCTTCTCCAGCCCCTAAAACTCTCTCTCCTCAGCAGCAACTGAGAGAACAGGTGAGACACAATTTACCGACACCTCATATTGTTTGATGCTCACTCTCAATCTAATCAGGTGTCTCACAAAATTTGTTAAAATCCCAGCTTTAGGAAGCCCCTGAATATTAAAAAAACCCCTAATAATGAAAACTGATATTTTTATATAGCCTTGGCTAGAGTGAGGGTGGATTTAAATATGTTTTGTTCATTGTAAAGAGTCAGAAATTAAATGCGTATTAAAAATGATTTTTATAGTCTCATGAAGCCTGGTGGCCTGTGTGGCTGGATTTTAATTCTTGGCTTTGACAGTATTCCATTCTTTTGATTTGTTATATGTGCTTCAGATCTATTACTTTTTAATTGGACACGAACATGCGCCTATGAACTGAACTCTGTCTCCAAGGGTTTGCATAAAATTAGCCAAGATCTGGGGGAAAGTGGAGTTGGCACTACAGCTCAGGACTCTCAGACCCTGCAGCAGTTACAAACAACAACAGCCAGGGAGGTGCTCATCCAACACCCAGACTACACACCGCCAGCAGCAGGTCTGGTAGGGTGATATTTTAACTCAGTTTTCAAAGAATCTTCCCCACAAGCTGACTATTTAACCATCATCCCTTCCTACAATTTAATATTTTCTGATCTTATTAAATATTGGCTGGCTTCAGAAATGCGTTCATCCTCCTGACTAGAAGCAGACATTTTGGGTTGTGTGCATCCTTCCCTCTCAGTGATGTCGGCCTCTCAAGAACCTTGGAGATCAACCTACAGCTGCTGATATTCCAAAAGGGATTCTCATTGTTACAACTGCACACAAAACAACTGCAGAAAGTATTTTCTTAGTTGCCAGTGAGTTAAATTAACTTGTGACTTCAGTCTTGCAATACCAACAGTGTTTCCTGGACACGAGGAACAGCAGTGAATTAGCTTTTAGTGAAGTGTTGATCCATATGAGGACACACTTTTAAAAGGTTGTTCTCAGTTTGATGAGGACAATTTTCATCTCAGTGCTATCCCACTGCACATCCTCAGCAAAGTGAGCAGCTTCTCTGGGAAATGGCAATTCAAGGCCCCTTAAACTGAACATTCCACATTGATGGACATCATCTGCACCAACCTCACGCTGCTTGTCTGTGCTGACCAGGGCATTGTGTGGAGCAGACTCACAGCAAACCAACCCAAAGCCATCCAAATCAGATGAAATCCTGGTTTCCCTGCAATTAGCTCTTCCTCTCCATGGTGACTGTGTAATAGTGCTCACAGGGAAGCACGAGGGACAACAGAGAACCAGAACACACCAGGGGCCGTGTGTGAAATTAGGGATGGGAGTGGGAATGAAGACAGGTAAAAAAAGGGCTGCAAACACAGGGAACACCAAACCATTTGATGCAAGAAACCAAAAGACTTGTCCATAAAAGCAAACTCTGCCTGCAGAGATCTCCCTCTTCTCTGATGTTGCCAACTTTGTCTGAATTTCTTTTCAGAGCAAAAGCTCTCCAGCTTGGCTCAGTCCTGGTTTATGCTTCTCTACCCTCCCTACCCCTCCTCCCGCATGTTAAACAGACCAGAGACCTGACATTTTATGTTGTTTGTTTGAAATGATAAACTTAATCATGAGTGAAATGTTAGGAAGTGACAGTGCTGGCCGCAGTAAGGTCATTTCTGCTGCAGCCAAGCAAATACCACTCTCCCCTTAATTGCATCGCCAGCCCTGGCCACAGGAGGACCCAGGCATTTGCAAGTGGGGAACTGAATCTGTCTTTGTGATAATTAAACCATGGACCTCTGGAAAGACTGCCAAATCTGCCATATGGTAGTTTTATGACCTAGACTGCTGTTATCTCTTGAGAAAGCTAACATCCTAATCTCATTTTCGTTATCTGTGATCAGAACCCGCATTTCTGGAGGGCAAAATGCAGGAGGGCTGCTCGCTGCAGAGCATCCTACAGCAGTGACATTTCGCCCAGTGGTTCAAATTAATAAAATGAAGAGAGAACTCATTATTGACATCCTGGAATGGAAGCAGAAATCAAGAAGCTAAACCCCAACAACCCGTGGGTTACCGGCGCACAGATTGCAACATCTCCCTGTGAAAAATTCCTGGGACCCGGCTTTGGAGGGACAAGTGCTCTGATGGGTAATTAAAACATTCGCTGCAGGAAGGTTGGGAAAAGGCCACTGAGTTTTTTTCGCAATGCAAACACGTTATTTTAAAACACAAACACGAGAGGCTCCTGCCTTCGGAGGCCTGATGTCATTTATCACAGACACGGTGCTTTAAGAGCATCCTTTGAGCAGCCAGAGCCGGGCACATTTTACAGGAAGAGAAAGCCAGGCTGGCACATGCCTGGTACGAAGAAGGAACAGCTCAGAACCAGCACTGGATGAGGCTTTATGCCTGGCCTTTAAAACTTACACTATTTCAATAAATTAACACTGAGTTGTCGTTAAGTCTGCCACACATCCACGTAAGCACTTGCCCTGTGGCTGGGGAACTCTCTGCCCTTTGGAGCTAAAGCTCAAACGCTCCCCAGCTGTGGGCACCTTGTTAGACACTACTGGGGGCTGGATCACTTCCCAAGAGAACGCATCTGCTCCTTTCAGCAAGGTTGTGTCTTCCCAAGGGCCCTGCAAACACAAGGAACAGGTGGCATATTTTTCGTCTCACTGGTAGCAAACACACAGCCCATGTTCTTTGATGGCTCAGAGAGCCTTAAAAGGGGGATCTCTACCGCCAGAAATTGTTATTGGAGATGATTCTTATCAGATGTTTCAGGATGGGATATTTCTTTGCAAGGAAAAGCCTAATGGCTACTCAGGTCTGCACTAAGTTCTCCAGCCCAGTGACCTTCATCACATTTATCTGCCAGCCAGACACTTATTGAGAGATTACATGGGTCTGTTTTTACAGAAATATTCTGGTTATATGATCTAGATAATACAGCCTGCTATAAATCACCCCAGTTGTCCCTTGATATTTTGAAAACTGATGAGACTGCCGATTCCTGCTTCTTACTTTGTATGCAAATGATAAATTATAGATGGGAAATAGGAAAAAGAAGGTTTTACTCATTTGCTGGATTGAAACAGACTGGATTAGTGAGCGAGCAGTAGTACCCTTGGACTATTTATTGTGACATTGCTTAGAAAAATTCAAACCCCAAAGCCTTCAAATCACTGGGGACATTGTTAGCCTTCTGCAGGAATTATTAAAATGTACAGAAATGTATGAGCATCACTTTATAATAATTAATCAGGGGCTGTTGATTAATAAAGCTCATTTTTTAGTCCCGATGATTCAGGGTATTATCCAAAGGACAGTGTCCTTGTCATATTGATTAAGAAACCAGACTTTGCCGTGGAAGAAAGTGTAAGAACAGTCGCTCTTCTTCCTTCCACCTCCCCCCCCATAAAATAAATATTGAATGAGAATATTAACTCGTTAACCTTGACAACAATTTGTAATTTTCATAAGGAGGAAAACTCGCGTATTCAGCAAATAAATTGCTGCAGGGATTTCAGGGAAACAAATTGGAGAGAATGAAGAATGCTACCATATGAATTCTGTCGTTTTTATGGGCTGCGATGATAAATTTGTTTGGTTACGTCCCTCAATTAAGGCCACAAATACTGTAAAGCGTCAGGAGCAAGAGAACTGGTGGGGCTGGTACAGAGGAGTCTGGGTGACAATCTAAGGTCACCCGGCAAGTTCAGGTTGCTTTCTTCTCTCAGATCCAGCTCACATCTGGAGCCAACATCTCACAGAGTGCATTCTCTGTCCAGCACGTGAATCCCCTTACAGCCTTTGCTAAAAGATAACTGCATTTATTAGCTATTGCAGGAGACAACCTTTACGTGGAATTAACAGCACCAGCCGCAGGTTTCACAGGGTTATCTAATTATCCTGAACTCAGTTTAGCCAGGAATGCAGGTAAAACAGATAATCTGGGAGCTGGTCACCACTGCAGCTGGCCAGCGCTGGTTTTTAACCCCCTATAAAAATGTTCTGCTTTGAAACTCGAGCTGGGGGTGGTTTTAGTGATTACAGGAAAAATGGACACTCTTTACTCCTTCATGGGTTTCCAGCTGCAAAACTTTCCTTGCCCAGATCACTGACTCAGCCAGCCAAACACACTTAGGATGTGCTTAGTTTTAAGCTCGTTTTGCCTCAGCTAACATCAAGTAATGCTGTGCACGCTTAGAAGTAAGCACATGCTTAACTGCTTTGTTGGATTACAGCCTAAATTATCTATTAATCCAATTGCATGGTTTCCTCTGATCACTGCAGTCTTCAAATTCTCACTGTACAATAGATTTAATATAAATGCATTATGTTTGTCAGGCATGCCACGAGATTTGCATGCTGTCCTTGTCTGCTTGGCTATATTGTCATCCATAGGAGAATATTAAAGATTTAATATGATTTTTTACAATTTAATTTTAGCCCCCCCCTTTTATTTTTTTTTTTTGAAGGCTATGAATGAAGTGTATCTTGTTTGAGAAACCAAAAGGAAAACATTTAAGAAGTGTTTAATACTTTTAAGGTCCAGATAGGGAAGCATGAGGCAAATGAGAAAATCACCTGCAGCCTTGGAACACAAAGGTGAGAACACACAGGGTGTCTGGAACACTGCTGGTTCCTGCTACAGCAACAATAACTGGGGTCTGATTGTGTTCTGGTTTTACTGGAGTCACCCTGCAAGGATTTCAGGAACAGAGGAACCAGGTCGTTCAAGGTATGAGAGTGAATTCCACTCATATCAACATCTGAGGCGCCCAAATACTGCAGTGAAGGGAGCCCTGAATGGCAGCACATTTATGTTGCCTTTCCAACACGGACCTTTCGAGGGGTGTTCTGCCTTTTAATGCCACCAAGAGTCATTTTAAACACACATAAAAGGGATGCAGCTTAAGTGATTTATCCATGATTTCTCAGGACCCCAGAAGGGGCTGAGTCCTCTGGGCTCCATCACCCTCCTCCTTGCCCCGGCAGCCCTGACCCTTCCCAGTGAAGGCGTGCCCGTTTTGCAGCACCGGTGCCAGGCTGACCACTCTGTTCCCAGCCCTGTCCTGCTCTCCACGCTTCAGCTGAAGCGCAGAGCTGAAATTAGCGCACCCCACGTCGTTAACAGGAATCAGTGGGCATCGTGTGCTCACAGACGCGATTATTCGCTCGAGGCGCGTCACAGAGAACAACAGGAGCAGTGACTTTCACCAAACCTTTTCTCACTAAAAGCACAAATAAATTAATAAATAAATCCCTGCATTTCTATTACTGGTGGCCCTGGAATATAATCAGGCAGTACCTGCAGGATAAATCAAAAGATTAAATTAAGTTGGGATTTGAATCCCCCACTAAACAAAGAATCAAAGCGAGATTACGCTTTGCTGGACTCCGGGCTCGGAATGGCTTTCGAGGGCCTCCCTCCCAAACATAATATCATTATTTGCTCTGACCGCCGGTACGGCACGCAAAGTACGGCGGAGGGGCGGCAGGGGAGCCGTGAGGCAGGGAACAATATGGAGAGCAGTATGGGGCTTGCTAATTCTTATTCACTGCCCGGCCTCCCGCCTGCTTCTCCGGAGCTGCTCCAGCCCCAGCCCGGCTCTGCCTGCTGCCCGAGGGCTGCCAGCAGGTTCTGCGTCCTGCCTTCTGCTGCTGCCCACGTTCAGGCTGAGATTTTCCCTTCCTGCAGCACAGGGGCACCTGCTGTCCCCCTCCACCCACGCTGCTCCTTCCGTCCCCACCACAGCACCATTGCCAAAGCCTCCTCCTCTGGGGAGAGGCCGCTCGCACACACGAAGGATTGGGATAAATCACAGAACCCCCGCATATTTAGAGGCACTGCACTCCTCTGATCCCAAATTCCTCCCCTGCCAGCCACCGATGCCAGGTTAAACCCTCCAAAACTCACACGGAATTTCAGCCTCTCTGCCCACAAGATGTCACCCTGAATTTTAACAAAGGTACATTTACCCTTAATAATTAACTTCCCTCTCTCCTCCTCCTCCCCATGTTCTGTGCATTAGAACCAACTGCATTTCCTCAGAATTGATGATTTACACACAACCCCAAAAATCCTGCTTAAATCATGCTGCTTCTGACCTCAGCGGCATTTTGGCACCACATTCCTTCAGTGAATTCTGGGCTGTATTTCCTCCAGTTTTTCACAGCACAGGACAGTATTTTCAGCTCAGTCTGCAAAGCCCATCCAGTGTGACCCCGAGACTCTTTTACTGATGTTCATCTCAAGTTTGAGAAGGAGCATGTGGGATATTCTTCAATGGATCGTCTTAATATTTGTTATCTGATAACAGCAGCCTCAGATTTCAAGTGTTTCACAGCTTTGGGATGATAAAAAAAAAATTCCAGCATGAATAAAAGGAAGGAGAAGTATCTCTAAACCTTCTTGAAAGTGGAAGTGACAACAGCCTTACCAGAGTGCATTTGCCAAATCTTTAAGCTTTGAGGAGGATCTATGGCATTTTTAAGGTTTATTTTGTGCTGTTGTGTTAAAAACTGACTCAGTTTGTTTAGAGCCCAGCTCCATATTGACAAAATGCCCATGCACACACACTCACAAAGCTTTGCTGCTCTTTTCTTCAAGGAAAAGACTTTCTGCCAGATTTTTTGGACCTGTTTTCCACGTTCCCTCAGCTCTGCCTGTGCAGAGACCGCAGCCCCGGTCGTGGGGAGGGAGCGTGTCCACCACCCATTAGGAGCCCGATGTGACATTTATGTGCACGTTTAGCAGGGTTGCTCTCACAAGCACGATAATTACACACACAAATGAGCTTTGAAATTGCCCTTTTATGAAAATTCAAACTTTGATATTTAACTAGTTAATAAGAGCCCCTCTCGCATCTGATTTGCAAATCAGATATTTGTATTAAAGGCTGGATTTTTCAGAGGGCAGGTCTAGCACCGGGATGTTTTCTGTGTCTATTTTAAGTGCTTATTTACAGAGCAGGCAGATATGAATTTGGTTTTCTGTGAAAATATTTATTTCATTTCTGTTCGCACGTGAATGCCAGATAACCAGTAACCGGACACACAAAACAGGCACAAAAATAAACTTTAAACTCAGAACTTCTGAAACACCTTAAAAACAGGCTTCCCAAATTGATCAGTGTGTGAGAAAAACACCTTTGCAGCAGAACACTGCACGGTAACAGGCCTCTGCCAAAGCAGGCCCAGCCTGTTGCTACAACAAATATATCCTTTAAAAATAATCAACAGAACTTTACCAAAGCTAAGGTATATTGAGCCCAGTATTTCACTTTTTAAGGGTATACTTTATGTTTAACTCGCACCATCGGGGCCACTTGCAAGAGAAGTTTATTCCCAATTTTATGGAAACAGAGTTAAACCCTGACTACACTTTGGTAGTTTTACCTACAGATTATTTCCCTACTCATTTTTTTTCCTCTCTAATTCAAGACAGCTGCTACTTTGGGGATTCTAACATGAGTGAAGAGCCAGATTTGAAAAGGAAAGAAGGAAATTTCTATTCTTCACCTTTATACATCAACAACGCTCAGCAGCTGAGGGTTTCCAGGTATTTCAGGAGGGACAAAAATCCCCTCTCCCACTCCCACCCAATCCTTATTTTCCTCAGAAAGGGGGAAGGAGGGTGCTCAGACTTCCTAAAATAAAGGTGTTCGTGGAGCAGCTGTACCGAGATCCTTCCCAAACCATTGAAACAGAAATATTTTTGCCTTAACATTTACTACAACACCACCTTGGAAATGTCTCCCCTTTTCCCAAGGTATTTTCATCCAGCCAGTGGCAGATTTTGTTCATGCCAAGTTCAAAGTTCCTATAAAAACTCACTGGGCACCTCAACATCCCTTCAAACTCCAAATCAAAAGAGCTGAGAGACACCATAAGGAGAACAGCAGCCCCTAAACAAGAGAGATTTTTTTTTCATAGGAAAAAATAGGAGTTTTTTAAAAATAAAAATATTTTTCATACAAAAAGTTTCTTGCGGCTCGATTTTCACCAGTTCTCAGCTATCATGAAAGAAGATACAAGAAACAGCGTGGGATTAGCTAAATTTGCTCATGACTTTCCCAGAGTTTTTTCCAATAAATGCCCCTAAATTTCCAGGCTAAGTTGCACTCCAGCAAACCCTGTAAATATTTTGATCAGCTCTGTAGGGCAACAAACTGTAAACACACACACTCGAGGTGACTATTTCTCAGTAATGAACTGGAGCATCTTGGCAGAAGCTGATTTGTTTCACCCACCACTCATCTTCCCTGATAATTAAATTTTTCCTTCAATAAAAAACTCTGCGCAAAAGTACCAAATCGGTCAAGACATCAGGAGGCCAAAAATAAACAAAAAAATTAATTTCAAACTGTGAAACACAGTCAGCATGAGCTAAATCCTCTCTGAGTCCTCACTGTTCATCTCCAGCAATCCAAATCAGGCCCCATTTCCACAGGAAGTTTTTTAAGGGGCAGCTGCAGCACTCCTGATGCCACCACTGGGGCTGATTTGAATAAATGTCACTTCCCTGGGCACAATTCTGCCCATTCCTCTCCCACTTCTCCCTTTACACTTGGCTTTCCTGGGGGTTTTGTTACTGGTTCATAGGCAGTGATCACACACAGCCACTCAATAACCACAAATTGACCAACCTGACCTGATATTTTGTTTTTTTCCCCCCCGACTGCACTGCTTAATTTTAAGTAAAAAGCATATAACATTAAATAACAGTATATAATTCTCATAAATATCTCACTAGGATCTAAACATCACATAATGTTTAACATCATATAATATTTCATATCCGTAGCCAGCTTTAGGATTTTATAGCCTGACTATAATCACAGGAAACTTTTGAAGGTGTACAAACTTTTTTTGGGGGAAGAAATCTCTAGAATGGACTAAAAGGCTGTCATTGGGCATTGCTATTGGTGCATTATAATAATTTTAAATAATCCTGACTGCTGGGTGTTGTTCACTCGTATGAAGGGTGGCTCTGTAAGCCAAAGCAAAGGCTAAAATATGAGCAAGAATCCCACCAGGTTCTGTAGAGGAAGAGAAAATATTTGTGTTGGTAAATCCCTTCTCACTGACCGCTCCTCCCCACTCAGCAGCCTTACATAACCGTTCCACCTTCCCCGGGAATTAGGGAAATGAACCGCGAGGTTTTCTATTTGTTTTGAAAAGGTACATGTATCACCAACCCCCAAATTTGAGAAAAGGCAAGGCAAAGCATCCATCCATGAGAATTCTCTCACAAGAAGGGAAAAACAGCTTTGATGTTCTATTTCCTCAGAGGTAAGCGAGTAAAAAAACCCAAAATACGCAGTGCGAGCTTCCTGCCTCAGACAATTTGATTATCACCCCTACAGGAGGGGCAACCCTGGGATTTGCTGAGACTTCCTAAGAGGTGCTGGGTGCTCTCATGGACCAGCTCAGCCCTACAGGAGCAGGCTGTAAACAAACCCCACTTCCCATAAAAATCACAAGAAGGAAGCCAATTTTGGAAACTAGGAGGCTCAGACTCCCTGCAGCCACAAACAATCATTTTCCAGAGTCCAATAAGGAGATACCTGGATTGTTCTCCCTGATTCAGCCACTGACAGGCTGGCACCCCTGCAATGAGCACCATGCCAGGGTTTCTCAGGAAGCTGGGCCTATGGAATTCTCCAGCCTGGAGTTGTACCGCCTCAGCAATTTCTTCCAATGATTTGATAAAAATGTTTTCAGCATGTTACGCATCCAGGTACACAACAGCAATAATTACCATCATATTATAAAACACAAAGGGAGAAAAGTGCAGTAATTTGCACTGATTATTAAGTAAAAATAGGAAACTTTAATTATTAATTTTTGAAATCACTGAAAGGAGAAAATAGCACACCTTCCATGTGCAGACACTGAAATTAGATTAGCTTGACAAGCCCATTTCAGAGGGAACAGGAACTCTTCAGTGCATTTATTTAATAGACCTTGAACATGTTATGAAGCAACTCTTTATTACAGCATCCTAAAAATGTGAGTGAAAGGATTTTAAATCCCACATCTTGGTGCTGCTTTTAGATTAATACAAAACATAGAAGGAATCCGAATGGTGACAGCTCCCTATTCAAAGGGGCCTCTAACAGGATCAGGAACACAGTAAATGGGAATAACTGATGCTCCTGTGGCAAGTGCAGCTCCTCAGGAGAAGAGGAAAAAAAAAAAAAGGATTTCCCTGTGCACACGATTTTGGAGCAGCAGATTTTTGCCATGCCACAGCTGTGTTGACCACATTTATTCACTTGGATCTGACCTTTGGATTTTAAAGCATCAACAGTGACTGTCTGCTCTTCAAAATCTCTTTTTTCTCTACCCTGAGAAACTCACAATATAATTCTTTTTTTAAAGTGGGAAAATAGTTTTATGGCATCTAAAGTAAACACTGGCTCGTTTGTTGAAGGGAAGGGTGGCACAGAAGAGGCAAAATGTGGAATTAAATGAGTTGCCTGCTTGTAAATGGACTTGGAGAGAAGGGAACTGCAAGAAGGAAAACTGGGAAGCTGCAGTGATCCAGGTTGGAGCTGCCTGGGTCATGGGCAGGGCTGGAAATGATAAATGAATCTGTTGTTTTAAAGAACAGTCAGGAAAGATGGAAAGGTACTGAAATTTGGCTAATGAAGCAGAAGGACCTGCAGAGGCTGGAAGAGCAGAACCAAAAAGGACAGCACTCCTCCTGTAGCTTTTTTCCTTCCCCTTTGCATTAGGCTGACTCTTTTTTAGGCAGAGCAAATATTGTGTTATATATCCGTGCCTCATTGTCTTCTGTCACCAGAGTAACACCTCTTTTACTGCTGCCAAAATGGCTACTCCGGCGCTGGGTCAGACCAATTATTTCTTAAATGGTTTGTATTCACCTGCACTTCAAATGGGTGGCTCTGAGAAGCAAAATAACAGCACCTCATTCTCGGGCTGCTCCCAAGATCCATTATGCTCCCAACACATCAGTCTGCTCAATTAAAGAGCCAACGACTACAAAGTGACAGTATATCATTTGTATTACCGTGCTAGAGCCGACACTTTATTCACAAATATCTGACTCCGAGAGGTCCTTTTCTGCTTAGCTAGGTGCTTTATCCCAGCTTGCATTTATGTTTAAAAAAAAAAAAAAAACAAACCACAAACAGAAAAGAAAAAAAATCAGCAATGTGCTTTCCGCAAAGATTTCTGTGTCCTGCATAGTTATTTCTTCTCTGCAAAGGGAGTTTTGCCATTCTTTACAGCCCACTTGGAACTGATTTGTTAGAGATTTCCCAAGTCCCGTGGAATGACAGTCTGAAGGCATGCTTTCAAAATATTGGAGGTACAACACTGAAACCAATACTGCCTTGCCAATTAACTTAATTCTTACTCAGTTTGGTGTACACGTGAAATAATTTGAATGAGAGGGGAAAATAAAATTCACTCTCTGCTGAGGGTTCAGGGACATGGACAGGGGTTCTCAGTAGTACATGACTCCTCCAGGAGAGATTTTAGACCCAGCCTGAGGATCCAACTAGTGCTGGCCCTGTCCAGGATCCTCTGATCCAGCTTCCCTTCCAGCTGAGGATATGCTGAGGTGGTTCCCCGGTTCCTGCTCTCCCTGTTTCCCCAGAGCTGTCAGACGGGCTCCTCTCCCCTCTCCCTGCGCCAGGATGGATCCATCCCCGAGTATCAGCCCTCAGCTCCCACACAGGGTGGGCACCAGAGGCACAGCCACGGGGTGTGTGAGCAGCTCTTCTCCTCTCTGGGGATGATGAAGCACTGACAAGGCTGTCCAGGGGGGCTCCTGAGCTCCATGTTCCCTGCTTTGAGAGGGAAGCTGGATCAGAGACCGACCCAGGGCCCCTCCGACAATGAGCAGCACTCAGGAGCTGCCCCAGCTGTCCCAGCACAGCTCTCC
>VWPU01009109.1:0-159608 GCA_013398955.1 Callaeas wilsoni
GCCCTGCCCGGCCCGGCCCGGCGGGGCGTCCCGGAGCTGTCCGCCCCCGGAGCCGCGAGTCCGGGGCGGGCAGAGCGTTCCCCTCGCGTTTCCCTCCTGCCCGGCCTCCTCCGGGGAGCTGCTGGCGCGTCCCCGGCGCTCCAGCGCGTTGCCCTGGGGTGCTTCACACTTCATGGAACCCTCCCATCCTGTTGCTTTGTCCTTTCCTTTTTATTTTCAGGGAAAGTTGAGAGCTTACCTGTGCTGTTCCGCTGGTAGAACTGCCTGGGTAAACTAGCCATCTCTTGTACAAAAATAAAGCTGCTCGTTTACTTGTATTTCGGATCGTTGAGTGAAGTAAATTCTTTTGATCTGGCTGGAAGGGAGGCTGGTACTGGCATAAGTATATTAGCAAAATACAGCTTCGTAAACTGTTGTTAGGGTGTAAAAGAAGGTCAATCACAGTTGATTTTTCTTTTCCCTCAGGTCCTGACAGAATTTCCTATTAGTTAAGTCTTCGGTGAAGTCTCACTTGTCCCGGTATTTTTCTGCAGGATTAGTTTTAAATCTTACTCTAGTCCTTACAGTAAGAGAGCATTATTTTAAAGAACAATCTAAGCAGCATGTACACTTAGGCAATTTCGTCCTCGGTCCTGCGGCAGAAAAGGAAAGTTACTCCTCGAGGGCAGCGAGTGTAAAATGTAAATATTGATGCTTGTGATGCAGAGCGTTCTCGTTTTGGTGAGTCTTGTTGCCAGTCGTGCTCGTGCCGCAGCTCAGAGCGGCCCGTGCCTTGAACGGGTCTTTGGGCACCTGGCAGCTTCTGCAGTACGGCAAGCTGCGGTGTCAGAGTGGAGGAGGCGCAGTGCTACTGGGTCTGTTTAAAATGTCCAGCTGTGCTCGTTTCTATCGGTTAATAACTGTACGCTTTTAATACGGACGCAGACTGTGCCCAAGCGCCCTTCTGGGGCTGAGTTTGAAAGCCAAACAGCTGCAAGCAGAGCTGAGGGCTGCCTTGCTGTGAAGTGTAGGGGAGCTTGGTAGGGAGGAGGCAGCTTGTTTAATACAGTCAAGAGTTTTCCAGAGTGTCCTGGGATGCTTTGCCCTGGTGACTCTTAACCCTTTCTGCACCCGGATGTTGTACGGACTTAATTAACACTGTTTAAGATTGTATAAGATTTAAATATACACAAAACCTGGTGTGCACCCGCATAAGGTAATTTCCACAGACCATAATTGGTTCAGTATAAATTGATTTCTTACCAGTTTTCAGCTAAATCAATGTTAGTAGGCTGTAAACTGATTTGTCTGTGTCAGCATAGCAGATTGTATTGATTTAGTGGATTTCAGTTAAGAGCTTGACTTGAAACTTTCAAACTTTCTTCTGTAGGTAAGACTCTTCTTATTCTCATTCCTTTTTTGCCCAAGCTTGTGCTCCTTGAATTATTTGCCATTGGAGACAAAAACAAATCTTTTTACTTTGTGTTGAAAGTGATTTGTTTTGATGCAAAGCCACGTGTAAATGCTTTTGTTTGTCAGAAGCATGTTTATCAGTTTATTTTCAATACCAGTATAATTAGTCCAAAACGGACTGAGCTGTCATCTCTGCTGATTTAACTAAAGATACTGTAAGATGTTGCCTTTTATGAATGTGGTGTAATTATTAAAGTCAGCAAAACGTAACAATTCTAGTATTTCCTTCTTGAATTTTGTTTCTACTTGTTAAGCGTTAATGTTTTCCAAACAAAATTTAAATGTAATTTTAAAAAATATTCTTTAATGCTCTCCAATATTTCATTAGTCTTTTGTGTAGCACTGTAAGCTAAAAAGCTGCATAAATTGAAACATTACATGCAAATGAAGTAATGGAAATTTAGTGTGCGTGTGAATTGGGCTCTTGGCTAACTTTTCAAATACACTTTGCAATTTTTGCACTCAAAAGATACTGAATTACGTGAAAATCAATAATTAAACAACACACTGAAGTATTAAGATGTTTTAATCTCCATTTTCTGGGGATTAAGTATTATTGTTCAAGGCAACTAGTAGTTTTGAAGGGTAGTCTGCCAGAATTATCTCTTTTTTAAAAAAATATTTTAAAATACATTGTTCTCTGTTAACAGCTGGCTGTGTTCTTTAACTGTATTTTGGATGGGATTTTCTTTTACTTCATTGCCATCTATAGAAACTGATGAATATTTTTAGGTAAGTTTTTACATTTAATTTTCAATAATTTGTGAAGTTTTTATCATCCTCTCTATGTCTAATACATATTTTTTATGTTATGCACTTACTTAAAATTGTTGTTACCAAGTCGTGTCTCTTGTAGCTAAAACTGTGTGATATAATTAACACTTAAAAAACACAAGACTATGTAAGAAAAATTAACTGCATGATGGCCAGGTTCAATCCCAGAAATGCTAGAATTGAAATAGTTTTGTAAATCTCTTCTGGATTATGGTCCAAGGGAATAATATGAAGAGATTTTTTCAGAAATAAAGTGAAACATTACAAAAAGACACTGAAATAGAATTAAGAGGGTCAAAAGTTATTTTGTAAAGTATGTGAGAAACCTATTACAGAGTTTAAAAAAGATAAAGATATAGATATGAGGAAGAACTATTAAAATCATAGTTTAGAAAATTAATACAGGGTTGGGGTTTTTTTTAATTCCTAGTGCTAATGTCCAAAATATAACTTTTCACTGTTTACTCCTAAACTTCAGTCATGTAATAGTGAATGGACATTAAATGTCATGAAGAAACTAATCTATAAATTCCACTTATAATCCAAATTTTCTTTTTACTGCGGTGAAAACTTTCTTTCTAAAGGAGAAATTTTACTTTCCATGGAACCGGTTTAATTTTTTCCTATGGCTTATTTTTAGTTTCTTAATAGCTTAGTTGTTTTTTTAATTTAAGTTGGGTAATTAATAATTAATAGATTTCTACAACCTTCAGCATGTTTTTAATAGGTAGCTAGGATGCAATAACACAGCCTGTACTCATGTGCCTGCTGCCTATGAAGAGACACAAATGATGTATAGCTTGCTTGTAATATGTGATAGTAGTCTTTATGAACTATTCGTGAGTCAAATCTTAATAAAAATTGTGAGCAGCATGTTCTTATTTATTTGTTTTTCCTAAGCAGGTCGATAGGACGAGCAGGTGTTGTAGGCTTGGCAGGGGACACGGTGAGAGTTCAGGCCCCCTGTGCTGTGGGTGCGTGGCCGGGGCTGAGTTGGGTGGTCTGGTGCCCAAAGCAGTTCAGGGCTCCTTCACTGGCCAGAGAGGGTGGTGGCACAGTGGCTTCATAGTGGCAGCCCCAGAGCTGAGGGACCCTGGAAGATCTGTCATCATCCACCACCTGAGCACCACTTTTGGAGGGTTTTCCTCTCACACTTGTTACAAGGTACAGGATATAGAGAATCCCTGTTTAAAAACAAAGCCAAACAAAACCAACCCACAAATCAAACAACCACAATGAGCGCACACACACAGCACAAAGACTTTGGCGTATTGGCTGTAAATTCAGCAAAGCTGGTCTCTGAGTTACGGCAAAGAGCGTTGTGTTCCTGGTGCGTGAGAAGTAGCATTACTGGATTCTTCTACCTTAACACAAATCAGTCTTTCTCTTGGTTGAACAGAGACTTTGTGACACCAGTTTGAGGATTTTCTACACGCTAATGTCAGTGTGTGGTGGAGAAGAGGCAGGTTGGTATTCTAAAGAAGAGGTGACCTGTGTAACAATTTGAGTTCTACCAAAGCAAACCATGTACTCTTAAAGTTGATTCATTGCAACATTAAAAAAACCCCAAGCTGAACACCAGCACCCCTTCCCCCCACTAGATGTAAACATTAAGCTGATGTCCCTGTGAGTTTTTTACATGAAGTAAGCATTTAGTCAAGTAGGGAAACAGCTCCTACTGAAAATAAATGTTTGCTTTTTCTCTCATACGACTTTCTTTTGCATTTGTTCATTATAACCTGATAATCAAGTAATACATTTTGAACAAGCAGTTAGCAACCATAATGGTGACTTTACATTTTCTAGGCTCAGTGCCGATGGGTGAATCCGTGTGCTTCCTTTGCCCATCCTTTCCATGTCAGAATGACTGACGAATGCTCTTCCACACCAAATCTCTTGCATAATTACAAGAGTTTTTCTCATTAGGTGTATTTCTATGAATTATGGTCACGTAGTTTGCTTAAAATATTTCAGCTTGTTTTGCAACATCCATGTGAATTTGTATTTTCACAGAACTAAATTCTTAATAGCTGCCACTATACAAAATAAATTTTTCTCCTTTTTTTTTTTCCCAAGAACTGAATAGAGTTACAAAGAAAATATCCCTAGAAATACCTGGGGAAGGAGAGTGATGTCTTATGGTGTTGATTTTTTGAAGTTAATTGTATAAAATATAAATCTTTACAGAAGGAAAATACAGATAAATTTTTATCTTAATGACATTATTCATATGTGAAACATAACTTTCAAACATGAATTTATCAGCAATAAGTGTAGGAGGCACCTAAACACTTCATTTCTTTTATGGAGGTTTTTCTACTGTTTAACAGATTGATTTTGGTATCTGGCCTGCTTTTGGAAACCTTATCCAAACCGATTTTTAGGCAGCAGCAGAGTCTGTGGGTGGCTTTAGTAGCATATACGCTTATAACACTGACCATGTTCAGTGTCTACTGATACTTGAGTAAAGAAGAAATTGTCTTTATCCATTCTGCTCACATAAACACAAGTACTCTCTGCACATGCCTGTATTCATTCAGCTGCACACTGTAGGGCTAAACTACTCCATCTCTGAATGCAATTGTAGGGCCCTGCTTCCAGCTGTGTGGACCCTATTGCCCATACTAGTGCTACATAACTTGGAGTTATTGCTCAAAAACAGGCATGCATATATTTTTTGTTGTTTTTTTTTTAGTGTTGACAAGGATTGTGTTAGAACCCATGAGAACGATTCTCAGGCTCATGCTCGAAGAAAATGTTAGAAACTTTTGGGCCTGTCATGAAGTCATTTAGCGTTGTCCTGTCGGCCTGGGATGGTGTTGAGGCTTTAGTTAATTTGAACTCACGGTAGTCCTGCTGTCTGAAGCAGCTTTCCAAGCCATTCTGAGGGGGGTTAGCAGGCTTCCTGGAAGAGAGAGCTGAGGAGTGGGTCTGCATGTGTCCAGTATGAATGGGAAGGGAACTGTGGCCATAGAAAAAAAATGGGGAAATATGACACAAATGATGGAAAGGTGCTGCATCTTTGGATGAAGGAGGCTTCTCCATGAAGTAATCAAGCAACAGGAATCATGATTACAGTTAGTGTTTTTCTAGTTTCCTTTTAGAATGATGCAATTGTGCCTTTTTGCTCAATTTGCCGTCTACCCTTACCTTCATAGAGTAGCCATGGTAAACCACTAACACAGGTATGGTGAAGAAATTTGACCTTAATTGGATAAAAGCCTTTTGAGTCCTATTGGAAAGGTGTTACTCTTGTCTATGTAGTAGAATATATCGTTTTAGTGGATTACGTGCATTTGTTTCATGGCCTGTAATCCCATTTATTTACAAAAATGGGCCAGATACTGTTTTTCAAGTTACTTACCGTCTGGTTTGGGAGAATATAAAGAATTGCTCTGAAATGGCCTTTTCCTTTCATAGTTTCCTGACATACAGGGTCTGGCCTCAGTGTGTATTAGGCAAGGGAGCTAGAAATACACCACAGTTAAATTATGGGTTTGTATCTCCAGGTGGTGCATGAATTCGTGGTTGAAGACTGAAGAAATTAATTTTGCTAAAGCGAGAAACAACAGGACATTAAGCTACTATGCCAGCTTTAGATGTACGCTTCAAAAATTTTTTGCTGCTCAGTGTTATTCAGTAATCTTTAACTCAAATTGCAGGAAATATTTGAAATTCCATTCTAACAATATCCAACAGAGAATATTAAAGAAGCATTAAATTTCAAATGCCTGAGGGAAAATGTTCTCTTGCAACACCGTGGGCATTTGGATCTCACTAGTATATGCAGTATTATAGTCTAGCATTATGCTTTACTTGGTCTAAAATGAAAGTCCAATTTTAATTCTATCTCCAAAAACTTGGCATACTGCAGTGAAAAATAATTTATTTGAATGTTGTTTTTTTAATACGTTGCAACTAACTTTAAAGCTTCCTCGTATAATACTCCCACTATGGCTTTTTGTAATCTGACCCTTTCATTAAGACTTCACATGTATTCCCGAAGACTTATCTCAGCGCTTTCTTTGCTAATTTGCAAGTTAAAAGATTTCAAAGTTACCTAAGAAGTTTTTCTCATTCTATGCAATTTTTCTCATAATAAGAGAAAACTTTAGAGTATCTTTGTAAATATATAAAAGACCAAACAGAGGAACTAATACACTCTTAAGAAACAGGTAATAATGCAAACTCAAAATGAGGTTTAATAATATATGCACACAATTCTGGGCTGGGTAATTTGGGAAACCCGCTAGTGAACTTATATTTAAAAAATGCTGATTAAACCTTTGGGGTTTTATAACCTATATATGCTGTATTTGATAGGAAAGCTGTTTTGGAAGTGAATCCCCAGCTTACAAGATTTGAGGGAGAGAATAAAAGTGTATCTAAAAGGTTTATAAAATCACTAGCTTGAACATATTTCTTACCAAGTATTTCAGTATTGCCAGAGCAAGGACAAGTGCTCTGTTTGTGCTGGAAAAATAAGATCTGTGGTCTTTAGAAAAATGGTAGGGCTCTTCTCTACCTGCTGCTCACTTTTTTTCTGTTTGCTCTTGACTGTCATAGAATCGTGTCCAGGAGAATGCCAATATTGTGATATTTCATACCTTCGTGGAGTTTCACAAGAGACAATTTTTTAACAGTAGTGGGTCAGTTGCCTGTGAAATTGGACCACTGTGACTTGCCTGACAAACTAGATTGGGGGGGAATGTGATTTAAGGACTTGAAACCTGCAGAGAGAATTCAGAAGAGCAGCATATTGCAGATGGTTTATTTGTTCAACGTAGCCATGTGGGACATAAGTTAGTGAAGTGTCATTAACTGTACCATTAGTTTAGCTGCAGTGCTAGGCTCTGTCCTTGCCAAATGAGTGTCACTGATTTCTGTAATGGAAGCTGGGACTCCATTGCAGTACTGGTGGGCATCAGCTTGCCTGCTGAGGGCCACTAGCGGGCTCTGAGTTGCTACATCCCTTTTAATGGGAGCTGAGGCCTGCTGAAGGTTGATAAGGTATCTTTTTTTCCGTTGTAGTTGGTCCCGGGCAGTTGTACCCAAACTCCTGAGTGAGTAGAGTGATACATTATCTTGTACTGAGTAAAATCTCAGAGATGATTATCTATTTGAATGTGCCTCTGATAAGGCAGGAGTATCCATTGCAGTGTAATGACACCATCTGGTTGCATAATTTTTAGACAGAAATTACTAAAATTTTAAAAACTTCACCTGTAGAGAGTAGTCTGCATTTTTTGGAGGATGCTTAGGTGGTTTTGTAAATGTTGAGCCTGTCTTGCTTGAGAAATGGAAGGCTTGTAAAATGCATTAGAAATATGTGTTGGAAGAATAGGTCTGTATGGACTTCAAAATCAGTCTTATTGCATGGCATTATTTCCAATGTTATCGTCAATTAAAAAAAAATTATATTTCTTTCTTAATGGTTATATTGACTGTTCCTTAAATAGTAGTATAAAGAAAAGGAGGCACAAATATAAAGTTTAATGTACAAATCTGTTTCTGCTCTTTCTATACCTGAGCTGTGTATTTAAGTAGCTGCGTCCCAATCTAGTGTTTTGCCAGTTTTTGTTCCAATAACTTGACCAAATGCAGTGAATTGCAATGAGTTGCCTCTTGCTTTTATCCCAGAATTGCAGAATGGTTTGGGCTGGAAAGGACCTTTGCAGCCCAGCGCACAGTGGACACCTTCCACTAGACCAGGTAGCTCAAAGCCCCATCCAGCCTGGCCTTGAGCACTGCCAGGGTTGGCGCATCCACAGCTTCTCTGGGCAACCTGTTCCAGTGTCTCAGCCTCCTCAGAGTAAGCAATTTCTTGCTTATATCTAATCCAGATCTACTCTCTTTCAGATAAGAACCATAGCCCTTGGTCTTGTCACTACTGACCCTCATGTAAAAAGTCCCTCTCCCCCTTTCTGATAAGCCATCTTTTAAGTATTAATAGCCTACCATAAGGTCTCTCCAGAACCTTCTCTTCTTCAGGCTAAAAACCTGGGAGCCTTTTTAGCAAGGCGAGCTGTTCCTTTTGTCCAATCCTTTTTTGTGGCTCTTTTCTAGACCTGTCCCTAACAGATCCATATCTTTCTTTGCTGGGGGCCTCAGAGCTGGATGCAGCGCTGCAGGTGCAGTCTCACCAGAGCAGAGTAGAGAAAGAGAGTCCTCCCTCTTGACCTGCTGGCCATCTTTCTTTTTATGCAGCCCAGGATACAGTTGCTTTTTTTTTAGATATTGGAAGATTTCTTTTGTAAGTGTAAATTGAAATTGAGACAAAATTCGTAATGATGTAATGTTAGTGAATGAGGTGCAGCTAGTGACACAATTTATGAGAAAGCTCAGAATGTTCCTGGAACACTGCTGGCAAAGTCCGCTACCTCGTAGGAGTGCTGTTAACTTTGTTACTCTTCAACTGGTGGCAGAGATCTCTTCCTGTGGAATTCAGTCTAAGAAAACTTGTACTGAAAAACTTGTAACATAGTCCCATTCTTGTGTTGAAATACAAAATCAGGACAGCTATGAAACTGACATTGGTGCCAGTTTCATTTGAGTAAATACTCAGTAAGCAGGCCGTACTCCTTGGGACTATTTCAGAATAACTTGATTAATTGACTTTTCATCAAAGAGCACATTAAATATTTAGATTCTGTAGAGATCTTGCTGGAGTAGCTTCTTTGGCATCTGTCAGTGATGATATTTAACTTTATCAGTGTCTTGGTTTGAAAGACAGGTGTCTGCTAAGAAAGGCAGGAGCCTCCCTTGGAATGAAAAATGTAACCCCCTTCCCTCCGAATTATTATAGTTTTGAAATTAATGGGCTCTCAGGCAAAGATATGAGGATAGGAATAACAATTCTTTACTAGTATGTATAATAAGGCAAACAAACAACAACTGTGGCATTAACAACGAACAGAAGCAGGAACCCAGTGACGGCCTTCTTGGCCGCAGGCACTTTCCCCTTTGGTGCAGTTCCGGTCACAGCCAGCAGGGGCGCTGGTGGCTCCCGGTGGGCAGGGCAGGTGCGATGGTTCCCCCACAGCTGCAGGGGGCGCTGTGGCACAAGCTCGGGGAACACGCAGTAATGGCGGTGTGACCGAGAGGGGAAGGGATGGGAGAGAGGCTCGCTGCACAAACCCCAGGGACAGTCGAGCCCGGTGCCCCAGCAGGACTCTCGGAAGCGGCAAGCTGGGACGGCAGGAATGAGCAAAAGTTCCAGGGTGATGGAGGAGATGTATCAAACTCCAGAGCTGTAGTGGGAAAGAAGGAAGAACTGGGGGGGAGGAGGGGGAAGGGAAGGTGTTCTAAAGGTTTTAGTTCTCATTATCCTCTTTTAATTCTATTAATAAATTTTTCTTTATACCTTTTAGTTTTGAACCTGTTTTGCCCTTAAAGTCTTTCTTCCCAATCCTTATCTCAACTCATAAACCCCTTTTTAATTGTTCTTTCCCTCTTCTCTGCTCAACTATAGCAGAGGGGAATGAGTGAATGATTTTTTTTCATGAGTGCACTGGCATCTGGCCAGCGTCAAACCACGACATTTTTGGTGGAGAATGAGGACAATCATGAGGACTTTGAGATAAGGATATTATTTGGGAGAAATAATGGGCAAAACAAATATTAAGTCACAAAATTAGGTGGAATGATAATGGGAAATTTGTATTGTAATTGTAGTGAAAAATCTAGGGGTGGATTTTTTGTGTAATTTGTCTTTTTGGTTCTGTGTTGTGATTATGCCTTAGATTTAGTGTAAAGAATTTTTTTCTTCCATTTAGTTTAGTAGTTTTTTGTTATTCTAAGTAAGGATTGTATGTTGAATATAATGTTAATGATAATTCTTAAATATGTGATTCACAGAGACGAGGGGTGGACTGTGTTGGGTTTGGATGGCTTGATTTTTTGGTGAGGAGGGAAGAAGCCAGCCACAGAAGTGGATTTTTCTGTAGGAAGCTGCTAGAATCTTCCTTCGTGCCTAGCAAAGCCAATCGCAGGCTGGCTCTGAAAACAGACCTACTACTAAGCTGATTAAAGTAATTGGTAACGCCTCTGATGACATATTTAATAAGGAGAAAGAGTGCGCAATTTCTCTTTCTTCCTCTCCCTGCAGGGGTGGTGGAGAGGGCTGCCGGGCCCTTTCCTGGCGGGGCTGCTGGCCATGCCACTGGGGGCCATCCCGGCGCTGTGAGCAGCCACGCAGCTGAGACCACGTGCCCGGGGCTAGCGCCGGGAGTGCTCATGCAGCCGGGAGCAGCCGGTGCTATCTCGGCATGGCTCGCAATGAACTTTATTTGCTTAGCCGCTTCTAGCCAGCCATGCTGTGAACAGAAGGGCAAAAGCGGCGGCAGCAGCTTTTCTTTCTCGGCGCCCCACATGAAGAGAGGTGCTGAGTGAAGCTGGCAGGCGGCACAGCTCGCACGGTGCCGGCGGAGACCATGTGACCAGCAGCGAGAGGCATGGCAAGCAATTCCCTGATGTGGAGCCTGGATGAGATCAACCTTTCAGTGCTGCAGGACTTTGTAAAAACTTTTCAGTTGATAGAACTTGAGAACAAATGAACCTACGGACACCAATTCTCTCCCGAGTCAGAGAAAAAGGAAAAAGTGAAGACATGTGAGGAGAACAGCATGGTGGCACCAGGGTCAGTGCAAAGGAGGGAGGAGGAGGAGGACGTGCTCCAGGCATCAGAGCTGAGATTCTTCTGCAAGCCGTGATGAGGACTATAGTACGACAAACTATTTCCCTATAATTCATGAAGTGCATGGGGAGATGCAGAATTCACCTGCAACCCGTGAGAAGAGCGTGCTCGCGCTGGAGCATGTGAATGCTGAGAAGCTGTAACTTGGTGAGAGGCTTGAACAGAGAGAGAGAGAACCCTTGCTTCCAGAGATAGAAGAAGACCCTTGCTTTTATACTAGAACAGCTCATCCTTGAAAAACTGTATCCCATGAACTAATGGCCCACGCAAGCAGTTGTGGGAAGACTGTTTGCCTGGCAAAGGGACTCACGTTGCAGCAGGTTTGGGCGGAACTGCTACTCATCAAAATTAGAACCACGTTGGAGAAGTTCACAAAGAACTGTCTCCTGTGGGAAAAGACCCCACGGCATAGCAGAAGAGACTCCTCTCCCTAAATGAACTGAAGAATGGTTTTCAGAAGTGACAAACTGACTGAAAACCTCATATTTTGTCTCCCTGCACTGTCAGTGGGAAAGAAAGAAGAGCTGGGGGGAGGAGGGGGAAGGTGTTCTAAAGGTTTTAGTTCTCATTATCCTCTTTTAATTCTGTTAATAAATTTTTCTTTATACCTTTTAAGTTTTGAACTTGTTTTGCCCTTAAAGTCTTTCTTCCCAATCCTTACCTCAACTCATGAACCCCTTTTTAATTGTTCTTTCCCTCTCCTCTGCTCAATTATAGCAGAGGAGAATGAGTGAATGATTTTTTTCATGAGTGTGGTGGTGTTTGGCCAGTGTCAAACCATGACAAACAACTTTTTCCCTTGGAGGTTTTTCAGTTTGTCTTCTGGGTATAATTTTTTTTATATGTGATATCGGGAAACCCCCTAAGTGTCTTTTTCTGTCTCTCTCCTTTGTAATATATCAAGTTGTATCCCTATTTAGTAAATGACTTCATAAATGAATTTTACTCTGTCATGCTTGTTTTCTGAGTCCGATTACCAAAACTGCAACACATTCAGCTTCAGTGCGTGGCTGAACTCCAGTGCAATGACACACAGTGTGCAGGTGGTTGACTATTCCTTAAAAAGCAGCCTGTAAAATATGCCACTCATGATGCCAGTGAATAAATACCAACTTTAGCATGAGTATTCTTTCAAAATGTGCACCTTGCTAAGGTTATTAGTCACTCTGAATTCAAGGACATGTAAGTGCAGACTTTGCATAAAGCTCCAGGAGTGGCCTACCCGTGAGGGGCTGCTGCTTGATTTTCAGGAGATGGCATACTGGGAATTTTAAAACTCCTTCATCGCGGCTGAACTGCAGCAAATGTCATTTTGTATTTGAGGCCATTGTAAGTTAGTTATTCTACCTGTATTTCTAACAATGAAGTTTCAAAAATCTCTTTGCTGGGGTCAAACAAATGTTATCATCATGAAAGGAAATACTGCAGTATTTGCTGAATAGGGCAAGGAAACAGAAGAATGAAAATTCTTCATATTTTCTAACATATATAAATGTTATATATATCTAACATATATAATTGTCATCTGTTTCATGGATTAGTGTGAAGATTTTGCTGTTTACCTTCTGTTTAAAAGGAGAGGAATAATGATAATGGTGAAAATATTGCTATTTCCCTTAACATGAACGTCGTTGAAAAGGAAGCATCACACAGAATTGTAGCAGCATGTGCATTTAATTTGAGCAAACCCAGCTCAGACAAAGATTTTGGGAAAAGAAATCCACAGATAAAAGTGAGACAGACCATAATAGTGTATCGGTCCTAAAAAGACTTATGTTAAATAAAGGCTTGTGTAAAATACAGAAATTACTTAACTCTGCTTCCCTCAGCTGTAGCCATTTAGTGTTTTTGTTTCGCTCTGCCACTTGTGTGGATAAGTGAATTTAATCGTATCTTTTACATATAGGAAAATGGAAAGAGCCAAGTGTTGCAGCTAGCTAGAATGGTCAGTCATAGCTCTCCTTAGAGAGAAGGTATCTCCACTTTGCTCTGAATTGACACATTTTTAAACAGTGTTCATAATAAGTGAGCGATCCTGGATGAAGCTGTGGTGGGGTGACCCTGGCTGGACACCAGGTGCCCACCAAGGCCGCTCTCATTCACCTGCTCAGTGGGACAGGGGAGAGAAAATACAGCAAAAGGCTGGTGGGTCAAGATAAGGATGGGGAGGGATCACTCACCAGTTACTGTCATGGGCAAAACAGACTCGACTCAGGGAAATCAGTTTAATCTATTACCAATCAACTCAGATAATGAGGAAATCACTATGTTATTCCTGAGGCAGTACCATCATCGCTGATGGGCACAGCCTTGTCCAGCAGGGGGTCCCTCCTGGACCCATCTGGTATTGGCTCTGCTGGACATGGGGGAGGCTTCCAGCAGCTTCCTCAGCTTCCTTCCCTGAAAGCCCCTGCTACCAAAATCTTGCCACACAAAACCAAACCAGAAGTGTTTAAAATTTAAAAAAAAAAAAAAGGGGGGGGGAAATATGATCTTTGTGTTGGAAATTGTAGCCCAAAATTTGTAAATGATAAAAATTTCTTTGGAATATGTGGAATTATAGAATTGCAAAAGCTGGTCTATAATATAGTCACAGAAATAATGGTAATGGGCAATTGCTATGATTTTTTAAAAATTTTCTCATTCTTCTAATATTTTTTCATTCATTTACTTAAAACCTCATGAAAGCAGGTTATTTGCCAGTGGTTGACTGATGCTGTAAAGGCATCCTTGCACGTCTGTCTGCAGAATAATTGTCAAGTACTAAGTTGTGTGCTCAGTACCACTGTTTCCATTACATTGTGATTTACCTGTGGTATAAAGTGGAGCCACATGAGAAAAGGGTTGGTAGAAAGAGGGGGGCAAACTGTGAACTGATTAATAATTAAAAGATCCAAACACACCACTTGAAATTTTTGAAGTTGTCTGATTCCTTATTATTTCAGTTTTTAAATTTTATTATATACCAAGGCAGTGAAGCTTCTGCGAGATCTCATATTTTCAAGGAAAGCAGTAGAGAGAACTCGCACCATTTCAATGGCTGTTCATAATTTGTGGTTGCCAAACCAATGCTATTCGTGCTGACATCCTGTCTTTTCAGACTATTAAGTAATATATATTGAGGTAATTAAAGACAATTGCTTGTAATAGCAGAAAATTATTATAATCATTTTGTTTTCCAGATAACAATGCAGATTTATAATTTGTGTGACCACATCCAGAGTTTTACTACCAGAATTGACAGGGAAACCATAAATAGTTGTTATTTCATTATGCTAAATGTCAGGGGTATACATGTTACTCTGTTCTATTTAAAAATCCATGAGGACAGGTTTTATCCTTATGTTAAGTGGATCCACAGCAGTTAAACCTAAGCCCATTCTTGGTTTTCAAAAATTTTTTCATGTTTTGTCAGACCTGTTGGTCACAAATTATATACAGAACTTGAATGAGAATAACACTTTCTGAAGGTTTTAAAAGAAGAGTTTAAATCAATGTTGAGGTGAAAGAAAAGCCAGTTTCAAAATGCTTCCACTTTGCAGTGGTTTCATCAGGTAACTCCAAAGCTATTAGCAAATTTGGTCACTTGTATGCTATTCCCTCATGTTCTGGGACATTTACAGGATTCCTATAATGACATTTCCCCCTCCAAAACTGGGAAGTCCTTTGCTGGCAGAAGCTGTTTTAAAGACTATTTAAAAAACAAAGCAAAACACAACATAGCCTGGGTGTGATGCTGTCACAAGGTGCATTTAATTGTCAGTAACCTGGGAAGTTGTAACAAAATGTGCAACTTGGGCTATACTGGAGAGTTTCTATTCGATTAGACTTCCTTTTTCTTTGTTAATTATTGTGGCTGTAAAGCTTCATCAAGGTGTAAAGAGCAGTCATTCATACGGAGGACATTCATATCTATGTTTGTTGATCTTTGATGATGTTATCAGTTTAGAGGTCATACAGACATAGTGAAGCTGTATTTGCTGTGTTGAGAATTAATGCAGATTATTCTGATGCCATTCACACTAATTACACCATTGCCAGTTTCTTTATTATGTTATGTTTTGTTATGTTTTCCCCCTGGACTCTTGCAGGCTTTGTCAGTGTAAATTCTGGTTATGTGCGTAACACTGCCTATTTTAAAGACATTTCACTCAATACTTTAAAAACCCGAATTTTTTAAGTGATGTAAAAATATCTGGATTTTCTAAGTATAATTGTGGGGGTTTTATTTAAAGCATTTTAATCATCTCTAGTTTTGCCTGTTAGCAAGGTCTTTTTTATCCTAAGAAACGAAGAGTGAAAGACAAGCAAATGGTTTGAGATTATATGGATAATTAAGTTAATGGTTGTGAAATAGAACCTGAGGAATCAAAAAACGGGGTAGAGGAGCATCAAGATGGTTTTCTAAATGCTGAAGGGTTTGGATAGGACATGCATGAGAGTGACTGAGGGAATCACAGCCTCAGGGGTTTACTCTTTGTCTTAAGCCAAAGCTGAAAGTACAGCAAGGAGAGCCCCCACCTTGGCCCCTTGTGTGCAGCCCTCTGATCTCAAAGGCAGTGCAGATCATTGGCCTCAGAAAGGACCTACATTGGAAGTGTTAAGCAGACTCAATTCCTGAACTTCTGTCCCTGGTGAGAAAGCTGCTTCTCTGTCCTCATCGCCCAGGTTTCCTGCTGGGCTTTTGATGCTCTTTTTGCAGGGGTTTAGCAGAATTTGGCATTCATGGGGCCAAGTGCTTGAGTTTGAGTCTTGTCAGAAAGCCGCAGGACAACCAGAGTGGGTGTCACTCAGACAACTCCTCCTTCTTTTGAAGTTATGAAAGCATAAATAGGGTCCCCTTGAAAAAGGCACCTGAACAAAGTAGACGCTCTGATAGAAGTTACTTGGTAGAGGAAAACAACGCCAAGAGCACAGGGAATGTGGTGCATTAACACCACCACGCACTAGAGGGCCCAGCCTGCATATAACCATTTCCCAAGAGGAAAAATGGGAGTAGGCTGAAGGAACTTCTGAGAAATTACAGTAGTATTAGGAGGAGAAAGAGCTGTCTGAAGCCAACAGGGCTCAAAACAGGACTGAATGTGGAGAAAGGTGATAGAGTGACAAATGCATTCAACCTGAAAATGTAATCAGACAAGCATGTTCCCCTGCTGGAGAAGGGATTTAGCAACTTTGAACTCAAAATCATGTGATTTTTCTTCCTCCTCCTGGCTAGATTAAAAAGGGGAGTGATGTTTTTAATATTATATCATGCTTAACAAACCATTGCGTGCTGTGTCAAGTTCATTTTTCCTATCAGCTCTGGCTAAAACCCATTGCTATCTGTAGTCTAGCCTGAAGGTGACAAGAGATTTGAATCATTGTAATTAGGCACTCATCATGCTGCAGAAAGATACAACTATCTTGATGAATCAGTATGAAAAAAAAAGCTGTGGGTTTGGGTTTTTTTTTTCTTTAACTGCAGTGGGTGCCTGTGAATGTGAGAGCAGGAATGAGCTCGGCAAGAACTGAGGCAGCTTCCTCAGCATGACAACTATTGTCCTGTTCTCTGTGCAGAAAAAGTTGAGTGGTTTTTGCCCCTCCAAGTCCTGTTGACACCTTCAAGTGTTCTTGGACCTCTCCCAGGTTTTACTTGACAAACATTTTCATGTGTGCCACTTCTTTCTGATTCTGAGAAATACACGAGAATTCACTTTCTGCACTTAAGCAAGAGCTATGAAATGAGTTATTGTTTGCCTTTTAGGATTGTTGCTCCAGGGCACACTTTTGCTGTGAAGTATAAGTGATGAAAAAGTGGATCTGCCCAGGTTTGTGGTTGGATATAGCAGAAATGAGGTATAAGGAACTTTATCCCTCTGGGGAAAGGCATATCCATGCACACACATGGATAAATATAGGTTTTGTGATATTTATTACAGCTGCTTTGTATTAATACTCAAATTTTGTTCTCATTTTTGCCTATATTTAAGAAAAGGTGCAGAAAAAAATCCTGAAATACATATGGCTTTCACCAGGTAGAGGTGCATTGCTATTTTCACCTTTTCTTTCTGAGAACGACGAGTTACCCTTCATTCCTTTTCTCTGAAGATACTTTATCTTATCACTCATCCATGCATCTTTCCTCAGAGCTTGGATAACATTCCTTTTGATTATTAAGATGTTACATTGTTCAAAAATGAATCAGGGAATGGCATTTATTGCCCAGTAACATGCCTTATGTACAGTGGAGTCTTGTCATAATCACAAAGTGTCTAAATTCAGGATTCTAATGCCAATTTATAAGTGCTCTAGTTTTCAAAAGTGGAATGTGACTATGGATTTACGTACTTATTTCAGTAGTGGCAGTTGAAATGGGATAACATACTTTGGGAGGAGCAGGGAGCAAGCAGTATGCTGCTCACCCTACATGCTCCCTGTAACAGATCTTTCAGAGCTTTGAAGAGTGGGTGTTTTTAATGACTATGTTGTATGATTTAATGGACAATTTTAAAAAGTTACACACTTTTGCTAGTCAATGTTAAAGCTAAACAGATTTGTAATGTACCAAAAATAGATTTCAAGTTGGGGTTTGTAAAAATTTACTCTCTGGAGTGAGCAAATACTAATTCTGTTGGTCATGCAAACTCTGTCTTTGTCTCTACTGAGACTATGGTTTAAATCAGTTAATATTCAGTGCTAAAATAGCATATATATATATATATATTTATACACACACACACACACACACATAATTACACATATATACTAGAATCAATTTGGTTTTGCAACCTTAGATATTTAACAAGAAATATACCTGAGAGTTTTCCTGTCTTCAAATGATGAACTAAACACTTAGCTCAAAGTAGCAGCCCTAATTTCCAGATAAACAGATGCATCTATATTCAGAACACTATTATTTCCCTTCTTGTTTTTTTTAATCACCTGACTTACGTAAGTAGAATCTGCTGAGTAAGGACACAGCATTTTTCTTTGATTACCTGAAGGGACAAGTTCACACAGTCTACCTTTCAGTTCCCACATTCATTTTTGGAGCTTGTTGGCTGACTTGATGGATTTGGTGGATAAGGTAGAGATCTTAAAAGCTTCAAATGTGAATGTGTTTTTTTAAAATTCAAGGAAATACAAACTGGTGTTCCCTTCCCCAGACTGCTCAAGAAAAGACTGTGACCTGAGCTCAAAGATTTTTTTCAATTTGGCCTTTGATATCAGTCATTAACTACATAGGTCCTGATGGCTGAGAAGGCTCCAGAGCAGCCACGGTGTGCTGCTTTGTGCTTGGCTGGCGCCAGAGTTGCATGTAGTGGCAGAAGAGAGGAAGGAAAAGGGAGCTGAAGGGCATGGCTACAAAGAAGTGAAAGAGCTGAATGTAATGTAGAAGGAATTTGGGAAACTCGAGGGAAAAGTGAGGAACCTAACATGGAGGTTTGGGAATATGAGGTTGAGCTTCTACATCACCAATGTGTAGAAGATCAGACAAGTTGCAGTGCCCTTCACTCTTTTGTCCATCTGTTGGATTAGAACCTGTATGAGTTGTGGAGTACAAGAACACTGAAAATAAATTTTTAAGTAGTGTGTAACTCTTGTTGCCATTTTGTTTTCAGTTTGATCGCTTATTCATCATGGGCGATGTTTCCTTTGTTTTTTGCTGACAGAAGAATGCTTCCTTGTTCTTACATGTTGATATATGGCTTCGTTTGAGGGAGAATGTTGGTGTTGCCTTTAGCACAAATGATGTATGCATTTGCATTTCTGGAACACTTTCAGAGTTTCCCATTTGCTTTTATCTCCTTTACAGAATCAGTAACTGTTTTCTAGTTTATCTTTTCTGAAGATCAGCATAGATTGTTGATTACAGGGTGCAATAAATTAACTTGTCGACTTTTGCCACATTTCATGTTTATGTTATATATCTGAACAATGTTGAAGATTTATAGAAAACTTTAAAAATTAATCCGAGATGTAAACGCTTGAGAACAAAAGGGTTTTTTTTAAACTGGATTTTATTTCTAAAAGCCTGCTACATAAAATTGCATGTCTCTATCTAGAACAAGCTTTTTAATTTTAATTGCTAAAGGGGTTTTTGAGTGATTTATTAGGCACCTGACTGCAAAACTGAAAGTATATCATTGTAATCCTATTGTTGTCTTTATTTGCCTAAACCAGAAAAATGAAGAATTTGAAAATGCAGTCTTCATTAGAGTAAAAAATATAGGGTTTTTATCATGTTGTGTTCTTCAGTTTGCTTTTAAAGGAATTTGTTTTCTTACTGTATTGTAAAATAGACTTGAAAAACTTCACTGCAGTCACAATGTAATTCTTCATTATTTTTTTATCTGAAATTACTGAATGGGTGGGAGAAATTAGTAAATTTTACTTTTTCAGTAGAGTCAGATGAATGACTCTCTTATCCACTTGTGGGCCGCATATTTTGTTTTCCAGCTGCAATATATAGAAACAGCTTAGTTCTCGCCTCTCTATTCCATTTTGGCCTTCTAACCAGAACTAACACTTTGAATGCATCCATGTTTTGAGCTGGAAATATTACCCAAACTAAGACTTTTTCCCACAAGTTTTTTTGAGTGAATTCTTGAATTCCACAAGAAGAGAACTAGGCTAACTACTTTTAGCAGACAAATTTTTGTTTTTCATAAAGAATAAACCATTTCCAGTTAAGTCACCTGTTTCCCTTTTTTTTTCAAATGTCTTGATCTGAGGAAATCCATGGAAATTTCTTTCCTGGTTTCAAGGGACCATAAAGCGATTTTTAAAAAATACAAAAACAAGCAACAATCAACAGGCATTTAATTCCTAGTTACTTTTTTCCCTGTGTCAGTTTGTTACATGTAGAATTTCAGTTTTATCATTTCAGATTTGAATAGATTCCCAAGTAATTTTTCTTCTTGAATTCTGTTAAGCGGTAAAAGACCCTGAATTCTACCAAAAATCTAGGCCTTTTAACAACTTTCTGAGAGGAAAGGTAAGGGTTCTTCACCTGATCTCCCCCTGCCCCACTGCCTTCCCCCAAACAGGACCTTCCTTTTGCCTTTGGGCAGTTTTTTCCCATTCCTTTACTATATAAACTTGATTACATGTCTCTGAATGCAGTTTAAGGGATGCCTGGGCTAGAGGCAAGTCAGACCTGAAAGAGGTTTTTTAAATGGCATGTGATAACTCAGGTTGAGCAAAAACTTGGGCCTGGAGGAGAAAATCATGAAGTCCTTTACAATGTAATAGACTTTTTCTCTCTATTTTTCAATATGTAAATTTTAAATATTCTTGTCTTCTTAGGATTATCTTCATAACAAATATGCTGTACAGCTCTTGGGCATCTTTTTTTCAATGCTGTTTTCTTGTACCTCGCTTGCTTTATGCAGCCCCTCTGTCACTCCTGTGAGAGAATGACCATGATTATTTTAGCAAAGTTTCTAAGCTTGGTAAAGGTAGCCTCCACTATGCTCAAGGTAAGAGCCACCATTTACTACAAGTCTCTCATTTGGAACATCCTCTTCAGGACATTGCTGATGAAGTACAATCCTAATTCTTTGTCTTTAATATCATGATCCACCAATACAGTCTTTGTTCTCTCAGTGTTGGCATGTGAGAAGCCTTCCCAGGCATAGCGCTATGCCTCTTCCAACAGAGTGGATTTTTGGTGGGCTTTCCCCACTTTCTACCTGCCTTCACAATATTTTCTCCCTCTTCTATACATGATTAGTGAGACAAAGGAAGATCTGAGCCTTATGGAGAGGGAGTCAGGTTGACCGGAAGTGAAAAGTGGTATTTGCGTTTACAGTGTGTGTTTACTGGCTTGGGACAACATCCTGGAAGTTTCCCATCTCTGCATGTTTGCTGGTGTATGCACTGAGTTTGCTTAAAAAAATAGTGATAAAATAAAACTTCCTTACACAGATCTTTTCACTTCAGCTAAGTTTTAGTGACATCTATATTTTTGCTCTCGTTTTGGTGACAACAATGTTAATATCAATGTCATTAATATCAAGGGCTACTGAATATTGATTATATTGAAATAAATTTTAAAGTTATCTTTGTGTTGGGAATAATTTCTATTTAAATTGCGTAAAAGTCTTTGTTGTAATTTGGAGACAGAAAAAATATATTGAGAAAGCTTTGAACAGACTTTCTGATGCAGCTATGTCAGTTTGTGATTAGATGAAGTGCCACAGATTTATTAATGGACTGGTAAGAGGAGTATTGTTATGGCAATATTAAATTTAAACTTTATGTCTTTGTTCTCATTGGGCAAAAAATTATTGTAGCAGATTTGAGAATGGGAATTTCACCCCATGATTTTGTTTTATATAAATATAAAAGCATGCAGGTGTTTACAGGCAAGCAAATGGGTGTGACTGGGTCTCCACATAAAATGCTGGTTTATGAGAGATATATCAAGAATTGTGTAGTATGAACGGGTGCTTTGAGGCTTAAACTGCAACCAAGCAAAAATGTGCAGTCTTCCCCTTTTGTCTATAATAGGGTCGACATTGGGAAGCATGATCCCTTTGATCTTTACATAAAACAGATGAAAATGCATAAATTGCTTCTAATCAGAGATGAATTAAAGGAAAATAGCCTCCCGGAGGACAAAACACCCCAGGCACCCATCAACAGCCTTACCAAATGACAGACCTGGAGGAGACTTCAAAGCTGCACACACAACTGCCAGTGAAATCCACCAAGAATCAAGATGCCATTAAAAAAAAAAATTTAAAAATTCACAGTTTACAAGTACCCAGAACTCTTTAAGAAAAAGTGTCAGAAACACACTACATGGACTTGCTTTTTAAGCCACTAAATGTTCTTTCTCTTTTAGGAGACTTGATAAAGGCAAGACTTACTTGTTTAATTTAGTCCAAAAATGTGCTCAGACATGACAAACATTGGTAATTTTAGTGTCAGGTAGGGTTTATTCCATTTGAGTGGCATATTGTTTGGAAGCTGAAGTATATGTTTTAGTGGAAGCGGATCAGACGTTTATTGTAATTGCTTCCTCGGTTGTCATCTTTATTTGTCCCTGTGAACACAACCACGGTTAACATTCCTCAAATTGCAGAAGAAGGAGGAAATGTAAATATCGGGTTTGGTTTTGGAGGGGAGGGAAGGAAGATTTGAGGCAATAATTTTATTATGAGCATTTTCTCTCTGTGGGACAAAGAATAACTTTATCCCAAGTTAAATCAGAATTCGGATCCTCTTATAGATTAGGTAACTCATTGAAATATTATTTAGATATTAATATCAGTAATGTTAAATATAAGAAATAGGTTTGAATAAGGAATATTTATTGCTGGTTTGTTTCAAGACAGGTAACCTAAACATAAATTTTTACATTTTTGTTAGCATTCTGTTTATGAGAAGATATCAAAACTTAACATTTTAAAAGATAGAGACAAACCACAATTTTATGGAGTACTAAAATACCACTTTTGATAAAGACTGATGTAGTCCCTACAATATAAATACTGTTTTAGGAAGGATTTTACCTGCTGCCACTTGTATACTTATTCATTGTGTACAGCATAACATCTACATCCAAGCTCACATAAATTTGAGAGTCAGTGGCATAAAAAGAACAAATGACATTTCCAAATACGTAACTGACAATGAAATTGTTCAGTAGGCTGAATGATTTGCTGTAGGTGAGATCAGAAAGGTTGCCTAATTCATTTTGTAGAAACTTATTTTCAGTTGCTTCTGACCTTGATTGCTGTAACTGAAGTATATTATGTCTAGAGCTCTTGATTTTTGGAAGAAGTAAAAAGATTTTGCCAGTCTGTTTAAGGATGAAACTAGGAAAAATTACCGAGGACTTTCTTTCTCTTAATATTTTTAAAGGTTTTTCCCCCTTCCTGAAGACACTGATATCTCTGTTCCTTGGAGCAGATATTTTAAATAGGTTTTGAAAAATTGGACTTTGTCTATAGCTCGTGAGACTTTCACCATTTAGCTTTCCAAAGCTTGCATCTTCAGTGAATGCACTTGTCTCACTTTTGGGCCACTGACCCACCAGCACGTGAATGAGCAGAAATTGGCTCCTGGCACAACAGACACAGCTGGACTTTCTTCACGAAGACTGATCCTGACTGATCCTATCAATAGCTGCACTGAAATGGCAGAAGACTGTAAGGCAGAGCAGGAAGTCTGCCTTGTTCTGTCAGGTGGGATGAGAGCTACAAAGAGGAGAAAGTGAAGTCTGAAAATGAAGAAAAAATGTGTCTTGAATAGAACTTGATGGCCTGTAACAGTGCAGAGCAAGAGCCTGTCTGATTATGGACTTTTTCCCAGCATGAAAAAAGAGGTCTTTGCCACAGCTTACACAGAAAACTGTCCCCTTTCCCTTCATTTTTGCTCTGTTTCTACCTAACAGTAAAACCTCCTCTCATATTAAGTCATACTGCATTGACTGATCAGCATATAAAGCCTGAAAACCAATCGTTCTTTCCTTTCATGAGTACCTGGAAGATTTTTGCAGATAATATGCTTCAGTGCTGCTGCTTGCTTCTCATATCTTAAACTTTTTATCATTTTGGATCCTTTAAATTAGACAGGGCCTTATGTTGTTGGGACTTCCATCTGTGCCATAACTTGGAGAAGAGAAATCTCAGTTCACCCTGAGTGAAAGCGGGTGTTGGAACTCAGCGATAGTGTTTGCCTTCTATAGGATATCAAGTGGCACAGGTACAAATTGCTACTGCAAGGCAACACAACAGTTTAATAGGCTTTTTTGTTTTTTAAGGACGAACTCATTTTCTTAAATCCCCTTTCTGGATGCAAGGGAATTTTTACTATTTCTTTCATGTTTGCTGTGTAAATCTACTTGGAAAGGAAGGATATGTGTGACCATCTGCATTAAGCAATCAGCATGATGGACTCATCGAACTCTCCGCAATATCTTCAGGCTCCCCTTAAGGAGGGTTGTGTGTGTTAATCAGACAGTGAGTGCCAAATGCTGCTGCTTCTAAACTGGGCTCACGGGGGCACGAGGTGCCTCAGGGATCTGATGCACAATCTGGGACGGTTTGTCTTGGGATGGTTGTGGTTCTTGCACTGCCTCTGCTTTGGCAACAATTCAGTTGACTGTGTGGCAGGTCCACAGGGTGCAGTTGGCAAATGAAGGAAAACTGAAATTGGTGCAAGTGCACCACTGGCACTGAGCTGTACCTTGCATCAGTGCAGAACTGTGAAATCCCGATTTCACAAGCAGCTTAGCCACTCTGCAACAGGGTGAGAACCCCTTTGTCGCCAAGGAAAAGAGAATTAGGGGTACAACTGGTATGAGCTATTGCATTTGTCTGGGGATAATCTGCCCTGCTCAAGAACTGGCACACTGAACAAGAGCAATTGTATCCTTTAGCCTTTCCCTCAATCTTTCAGCATTCGCATTCAAAAGCAATATAGACAAAGAATAAATTATTTAAGGCCTTAAGTACTGCAGTGCTTGTCTGTACAGAGAAGTCTGGTTCACCTTCTAGAGACACCCTCCAGCAACAATGATGTTTGTAAAGGAATTTACAGGATTTCTCTACCTGCACGGAAATCAGGGTTTTTGCTATTGAGATTTTTCTGCTTATAAAGGATCCAAACAAAGAGTTCTCAAAAACTTTTAAACTTCTTCAGATCTAGTAAGTTTGTGTTGAACAAGAGTCATGGCTCTGACATGCATGCAAATGCAATTGCATTTTGCATGCAATCAGTGGCACTTTTCTCTGATCATGATAATTTGATCAAGAATATGAATTCATTTTTTCTGCTGTTCCGTATTTACTTTAGGAACTGGCTAGTGGTAGTCTAATGCAAAAGGCTTTCATCCTGGCGGGGATGTGTAGTCACTGCCATGTTTCTGGGTTTCATTGTAGAAGCCCAATCTTTAACAGCTTCTAGTATATCTACTTGTCAAAATACCATTCTTCTTCTTTTTCTTCGTCATTGTCTTTGTCATCATCATCAACGTGGTTACCTTTATGGCCTTTCAGTCTACAGAGATGGAGTTATCATGTGGCCTTTTGTTCATTTGTGCCTAAATTTGCCTTTTGATTTTCATCTGACACAGTATGCCTCATTTTTCAGGGCTGTGACCAAGCAGTGCAGTGAATTTAAATTTTGAGATTCCCTACAATCCCATTTTATCCAGGAAGGACAAAGATGTTTGTCAGAGTCTTCAGTTTGTTCACTCCTTTGCCTTCAGCAGCTGAACGGATAACTGTAACCATTGATAACCAGGACCACTGACAACCATTGCTCTGTCCCCAGCCTTTTCTTCAGAGAGAAGAAGACTAGAAAAAGCTGCTGTTTAACTGCCTATAACTCAGTGCAAGATATTTGGGGCATGCCGAGGTGCTGCTGCTGATTCGGCCTACCAGAGGAGCTGGCAGAGAGAAGGTTGTTTCCCCTTCTGACCATATGGAGAAGAGAGGACAGGCAGAACAGAAGAGCAAAGTGTTCAAGCATGGCTCCATCTGTGAGCAACACGGCACCGTGAGATGCCGCTCGTTGTTCCAGCCTCTGCTGCTTATAAAAACAAGTTGAATAATCCCAGATTATAGTCTGTCATACTAATGTAAACCGTGACTGGTTGGGATTACTCTCAATATGCCGGGCTTGTGTTTGTTCAGCAACTCTTTCGCAACATCTGTGGTATTGGAGTGCAGGGTGCTGAACAGTGGGGAAAAGGAAGGAGTACAGATGTCTCAGGGTAAATAATTGGTAGAAGATAGACTTGCTAGGTCATACTGTCCACTCAACGTCTACTGCTGTGCTGGGGAGAAACAGGACTGTTCCAGGCACGTTCTGAGGTGTCCTCTCCTTGTGGAGCTGTTGTGCCCAGCTGACTCCAGCTGAAAAAGCCTTGCCCCTATCAGTGGTTCCCATTATATCTCTCCTGAGAATGCTGCTTTAAGAGGCATCTTTTTGGCAACCCTGCCAGCTGACGCAGCTCTCGTTCTGTCCTTGCATCACTAGCATAATTGCACTGGCAAACTGTAGGGTTCCTTGGTGAGCTGGTTCATGGAACTGAACTGGTTTTAAATTGAACATTTTCCTTTGCATGCCTTATAAGCAGTTGTACCAGAACATAGCTGAAGGAAAATCAGCAGCTTTGGCTTTTTTTAAAGAGGTATGTTGTCAGGACCCCCACACTCCTGGAGCTCCTTTGAAGGTATAACGTTAAAAAATTTTGGCAAAAGGTGTGCAGAAGCCTGCACAAGAAGGTTCTAGAAAACTGGTGTTTTCATGATATTGGTGACTCCAGGGGATGTGTGACCATTATATCAGCAGCCTCAAATACCGTGCAGTGGAATCCTTGTAAATATCTGAGGAAATATGTGGGTATTTTTTGACAAAATTTACCTGTTTAAATTCTGCCTTTATTTATATTGAGCAAATGTTACTTGAGTATAGCCAGTAAATAAAAGATACAACTGTGGTTTTTTGGTCGTTGTTGTTGTTTGTTTGGATTTTTTTAATGAACTACATTAAGATGAAGAAGAAAATAGCAGGTGGAAGAGTAGAATAGAGGGAAGGATTGCACCCGAAGGTTTGTGAGGAGGAGCCTATGAGGCGTAGGAGAACGATTAACCATTTAGATTGGGAAAAGTAGGTGATTCTGAATCCCAGAATCCAGTGTACATTGGACTAGGCCTGGAAATAATAGGATGCTTTTATTGGAAATGAGGAGCCTGAAGAGCATGGCTCACAATGCCTTTAAGAGGAGGCTCAAAGGATTAGATACTGCCAAATCAGCACTGAGAACAGGGACACTGGAGCATCCTAACTAGAAATGGAACTTTTGTGGATGTTATTTGCTAAAACTGATTTCTTTTACTGAGCAGTTGTGAACAACATGGTTGTTTTTCCCCCAAAAGGGCCACAGATTATTTTTTTTTAAGGTCCAGCCTAGGTATAGTAGTGAGTGTGTTTCAAAGATGAAGATTAACCCTGTAGAATGTAGGTAAACAAACCCTTTTTTGGTGGAAAATTACCTCATTTTCCACTTCCAGAAAAGAAAAGTCAGCCTGGTGAGGACTTGCTTGTGTTTCAGCTCACACAGCTGAAGATTTGCAAAGTTATTCAAAACTTTAAGTAGAGTTGTAAGATGAGTAAGGTGGTTTGCCACTTCTAAATGGCAAGGCTGCCACCCTGCCCATAACAATAAAAGACTGGGCACTGGATGACATGTTTTTCTAATACAATAATGTCTGCCTTTAATCTTTAAGTAAACATTTTTTCGAGACTTACCATTTCTTGGGTAATGATTTAAGATACATATATGTATAGCTTGATTTCCATTTAACCGAGCAGGTAAATCCTGCTTTAGAGACAATTTAATTGACTTTGACCCCAAAATAGGTCATCCATCAGGATCTAAGAATTTCTTTTATATGAAAAACAACCGGGCACTAAATTAAAAATATGCTCACAGAGGTTTTATTGTAGGTAATTTTGGGTATGAAAGACAGAAATTTAAACTGGCAGAAAATGGGATGAATCTCGTTTGAAAGAAATAGTTATATTGTATAATATATTTTTATATTACAAAATAAGGTATTAAATTTTTAATTACTATACTTGATATGTTTGTATTGAAATAAGTTTATTTTTCATCCACTGTGAGTGAAAGGCATGAAGTTTAGGTCAGCGCAAGGACTGGAAATTGGTATTTGAAACACAAGGTGGTGCCATTGTGTAAAGTTGTGCTGCTGTGGAGTTTCTGAAGGCAGTGAAAGTGAAAACGGTGTTTAAAAACTTGTGAGAAATGTGTACAGAGAAGTTAGCAGTTTTAAATGAAAGATCTGTAGCACAAGATGAAGGAGAGTGTGCCTGGAGTTCTGGTTTTGTGATACGCAGAAGGAAAAGGGATCTCTCAGGAAAGAGCTGTGTGATAAATTGATGTTTTATTTTGACTTTAAGTCTGCTTGCAAGTACTTTCCTTTTTTGGTTTCAAAGGGGGAGAGAGAACTTAACTCACAGTGTGAATCTAGGAACCATCTCCTAGCAGCTTTATATTGTGAGTATATCAAAACAAGCTTCCCTTGTGTTACTTCAAATACACCCTAAAATGCCTAAGGATTAAAGCAATCATCTGTAATACAATATCTGTGGCTCATCGTTGATTGGCTCAAAACATGAAATACAGCTTTTTTTCTTGGAACAGTCAGTGTGTTTCCTTCATTGTCTGCTTTACCAAAATTCTGCATTCCTTGTCTAATCCTGAGATATTAAAATAATTAAGTGGGATAGTCACAGTTTCACTAATGAAGCATAATTGAGCTTTGTAATACTTTGATATTAAAATTTAAAAGAAAACATAAAAATGGATTTGCTGCGCATATGCACATTATTCCTATATATTGCTCCCTGGTTTGGGCAGTAACAGGGGAGCTGGCTTGCCTAAGGACACTTGGGCTGTCCTGCTAACAGTTTTTTTAGCCTACAAATCTTTATCACAAACTGTGTGCAACTCTGCTTATTGCATCTGTGAGAAGAGTTAACTCTAACCAAAGTAATCATTATAACTTGAAAGTGTGAAAATTTGATTGCATCAATGTTTATTCTTTTAGGTAAAGTGGTCTAAAGAAAATCAAAGTTTTGCAATAGCCGTTCAGATCTGGTTGCTGTATGTAAATGATACATTTTTAATTAACTTGTTGGAAGAAATGTGTTTGACTTTATTCAGCAAATGCTATAGAATGATTGTTCCTATTGAGTCAGATAAAATATTATTTAATGTGCTTTGTTGCTTAAATAGATGAGGTCCTAATAACAATTTATGTGACCTAGAAAACAGCAATGACTTGGCATCAATTTTCAAATGACTTCTTTCTTTCAGACCAAGAATCCTGTACTGTAATAATGTCTTACACACAGGGTTGCTTATTATAGATGTTGCATGCACTTTAACTGCTGTGCAAAGCACCTCTCCCATGTAATTACACAAACATATTCTTAATTAATATGACTTGTGTTAGCGTGATCGAGCAATGGAATATTTTTTAGGTGTGTGTTTTGCAATCCTGAATGAAGGCTGACAAATGTGGAATGTAGTTACTAAATATCGCACATCTCGTGAAGAAATCCTTGGAAAGGACAAAGGCCAGGACAGCTGTGAGACTTCCTGGCAGTGAACTACCTTTAAAAGTCCTCAAACATGCATTGATGCAGGAATTGCAGTATCCCAGGCTCTTCCTGATCCTTAAGGATCTGTATAGAAAGGTGTTGTCAGATATGAAGAGCACTTGGGGGAACCGGAATAGTTTGTTTACTCCATGTGGAGCAACTTGACTCTGTCAAAGCGAAATGGCTCTCTATAACTTCAGCGTGCTGGAGTGATGTATTTTGTGTTCCCTGCTTTTGTAGTTTAACCACGGGGTATCCTGAAGGTAGGGCCTATCATGCAATGTTGTGCTACTCAGTTCTTTGCTGTGGATCAGTTGCTTTTTTGTGTGTGTTTGTTCAGTTCTTCATATGTCAATGCCTGGAATACTTGCAGAAATTTTAGTATTGGGAATGAAGCTGGGAAATTTATGGTTCATCTCCTCCTGTCCGTTAATTTTGCCATTCCATTTTGAACTGCTTTAAGGCAGCACAGAGCATATGTCATAGATCATGATAATCATTAATGGAAATAAGATTGCACATGTTTAGTCATGTAGAGAGATGCTTTTGAGTCTGTGATTTCATAAAACTTTTGAAGTTACGGCCATACGGCTCCTGAAGGAGTAGGAGCAGGTAGATGAAGAGAGTAGTTCCTTCCCCAGGACATTTATCAGAAGCCACTTTGTTTGGTGGAGCGCTGCTCTGGGGATAGATCAGCTGGTTGCTGATGTACATGAGGAAGCAGTATAATGATGCACAACTGGGATGACCAGCGGTGGAAGCAAAAATTCCATGTAACATAGGCCACTGACCATCTCTGAACTCACTCCAGTGAGTTAGGTAGAGAGGGGAGTTCCTGGCAGTGCCAACAGGCATTTTGCCATTCCCATCTGAAGGCTCCCTCAGTTGCAAACTAGTTGAATATTGAGAAACAGCTGTTGGGACTGTTGTGGAAATTTCTGATGCTTTTAGGGAGGAGGCTGCTGTGAAATTCAACAGCAGTGGGGATGTTTCATAAATAGAGTGCTCAACACATTTAAGTGATATCGGGTAAGCAAAATTGCCTATCCTCTCTCCCCTTCTCCCATTACCCTATGCAAACAAAAATTTTGATGGGAAAATATAATTTATAGGATGCCACAAGCAGACAGCATCAGGTATGGACAAACATACTTAAAGCCTCCAGCTGATACTGCCCATGGGAGTAGGTCAGAGGAGAACACATGACAGCAACTTAGTCACTGTGGATAAACCTGTGCAAGGTGTCTTGATATTGCAGTATGTCTTGAGGCAGCTTCCAGGAGATGGTAAAGACTTGAATTCTGAAAACCACTGGACAAAAGAATTGAGCTAACCCTGCTGCTGCCTACCAGGATGGCATCCCCTCTCTGGGGATGCAACAGTGGAAAGGGAACACCGACTGTGCACCACCGGGAAGGAAATGCTGGACGTGGCAGTAGACATGCCAAAGTCTTTGCCTTTTGTTTTCTCATGAGCTGAAGGTATGAGAAAGATGTGGCCGCTGTAATGTCTGTGTTTCTCATAGTGCTGAAAAGACACATTCCTGGTTGTCTTTAAAGAGAGGTTTCAGGAGGTCTACATGGCGTTGGAGGGTGCACAGGTATGGATACAAGACCTGCTCAGATGTGAAGCAGTGCAGTGGGTGACAGGCTGCCTGAAGAGTGGTAGGAATGTGTCTGTAAAACCAGAAAACCAACAAACATGCTCTATAAAATTATTCCTTTTCATTTACAGTGACATAAAACATCAAAAATTTAGCTCAATTAAGGTATGAGGACATCACTGCAGGGAGGTCAGTTTAAGTGCCCTATCTGTTTGAATGTCTTTTTTTAGACAAACCCTGTGTTCTGGTGATTGCCCTTCCTCATAGATGTATGGCTTCACTAGAGCCATACTCATTTGGCTGAGTTTTCCCATGACTGCTCAATAATAGTACAGAGGGAAACCCACAGAGAATTAATCCAGTCATGGTTGTGCTAATTTCCAAAGAAGCAACTGAAAATAAGGGGAGTTTGTAATAAATGCAATATAAAACCTGTTTACACGACTGATTCTCCTCCCCACCCCCACCAGTCTGACCTTACCTCATTCCAGATTTCCCAGTTCTAGCTGAAAGCATTTTTGTGAAGAATGCTACCAGGAAAATTCCCTTTTTTATCTCGGCTATGAAAGACTGGTGTGAAAGACCTTTCAATGGAAAGGGGGAATCTGTCTAAATGTGTTGCTATTGAAAGAGGATTGGTTTATGGTCACATAGTTTGATATTCTTAGGAGGACTATACATTTAATCTTTGATCTAGAAATGATTTCAAGAGTCTGCTCATAAGCTAAAAGAATTTCTATCTAAATGTGCCATCTTCGGCTCCATGTATAACCAAAAGAATTGTATTTTTTTCTGAATGAGTTTTCTCAAATATGGTTTCACTGGATAATTTCAGGGGGTTTCCTTTATCTTCATTTAGTTGGTATATTACTTTCAGATAAAACAATTTGTACAGGCTCCATGTAAATTATTTTTTCATTCTATATTCAGGGAGGAAGTAGACTGTCCTCTTCGAGATTATAGTGCTAAGACCAACAAACTGTTTCCAGGGCAGATGCATAAAATCGAGTATTATACCTGATGTATTCCAGTCTGATCTCCAAGAGTCATTTTAAGGAAGGTAAGGTAAATCTTTACATACTAAAAGAATGCTACTGAAGATTTAGTCCAAATTTTAGCAAGTGAATATGATTGGAAGCAGTTGTTTTGGCACTTTTTTTTTTTAAGCTGCCATGGAGCTTGAAATTATGAGCTTAACTGGGAAAGTAGGCTTCTAAATTAATATTTTAAAAATAGTGAAGGTATATTCTTGCAAATGGGAGTAGAAAAAATGATGGCAATATATTCCCCACTCCTGCTTTTCAAAATCGGAGGGCAGCTACTGGTTTCGATCCTAGAAACCCTTCCCACCTTCATATTTTCATAGTCAGGGTAGCAAACATCCTCCACCATCTTTATAAAGTGCCTCAGTCACTGCTTGCAGAGACTTCTGTTGACCCAGTTGTATTTTGGCTTTTTGGTAGGGATATAGGATAATTTCCATTTCTTTCAGACTATTGACTTTCCTTAATACTGTGTATCTTCAGAAAGATAAGTACATGCTGTTCTCAATGACAGTGAATACTGTTCAACCAGTGTTTGTGTAATGATGAGAAAAATCCAACTCAATCTATATATTATTTTTGTAAAATATGCAATTAACTAAACTCAGCGTTTATGCAGTAAACATGTACTTTGGCTAATCTGTTCAATGAGAATAATGCAGACATTATACCCATCCTGATATGTAGAAGATGATCCATGGGGGGAAAAGATACATGTGCATAAGTCAATTATTTGAGAATAGAGTCCTTAATTTCTTCAGGCTCTATAAAAAGAATTTTGGCATCTGTACATATTTATTTTAGAGATATAGGGGTAAATCTTCAGCACAGAGCATGGGGAGTTAACCATGGAACATTCATTAATGTTAATGGGATTTCTATGGCTAATTCCCCACACTGAAAATTTAGCCCAAAGAGATTTGAAGAGTGATGTTGAGAAGCAAGTTGGTCGGTTAGTCTCATTACTCTCATGTTATTAACTGCTCTATCTGCCACTGGCTTTGTATAAACACTGAGATATTATACTTAACAGTTAATAATAAAGGGCTGTATGCTAAGTACACATTCTAGTGTGGAGGTAAAATAGTGCAGTTATATGAGCAAATTTTGGATATTTTCATTAAAAGAAACCCCTGCAAAGCCGTGGAATAGAAGGGGGAAAATACCTATTAGAGCATATTTTAGACAGCAGAAATAGTTTACATTTCTAATACACTTCAGCACCAAAAGGATTTTTTTATTTTCTTACACAGTATTTTACTATTGGTATGCAACTTCTGAGCTGGCCAACTAGTGCAGGGGATTGGACCCACTGACTTCCACGTTCCTTCTAGCATAAATTATTTTAAGATTTAGACTTAGTATAGCATTTTTCTTAAAGCCTTTTTGGACTAGTTTTCTTTTGTAAGAGTTAATTGAGATAAGAGAGGAAATTCAGTTTCTGTATATCTTTAAATTTTGAAGAGTGGTTGGAACCTGGGAAAACATAAAAAGCTATTTCATCTACTAAATGGAGAATATTGTTTTAAAAGGAAATACAAGCTCCAATGAAAAACGTTTATCAGATTCATGGTGCTCTTTTTCTGTGTTAAGGGTATGCAACAGAGAATGTATGTGAAATGTGAGTATGTGTGTGTGCGTACGTATATTCACATTTCCCTTTTTTTTTTTTTTTAATATCTTAGCAGTTTCCCTTGCTTTTTAGGGGACCTATTAACTTACTCTTCCAGTTGTTATTCAGAACAGTCAGGAGCCAGCCATTAGAGGGTGCTTCTGCACCAAGGAGCTCTCTTTCCTTGAAACCCAATTTACTTAACTATAAGTATTTGTAGATTTAACAAGGAATCATTTTATGTTTCCTAGAATTACCCATTTACTTCTTTAATTTGCATTCCTTCATGAACTACTATTCTTGGAATTCAGAGGATTAAGATGCAGATAACTAAAGGTGATTGAGAGAAGGTGGAATGATTCAAAACAGCAAAATTATTACATTTCGTAGTTGTTGCTGTAAAAACAAAGGAATATATACATGGACCCCATGCAAGTGGAAAATGGGCTGGTCTCTTACCTAATTAATGACAGAGATGAGCATCTGTACTTTATAGCACTTGCCACATTATTACTGCCTTGTTTAGAAATAGATTCATTCATTATAACTCCACTGCATGTATTTGCAGCAAGAATAGTAAAATAGATGCAGCTTGCAAATTTCTCCATTGCTAGTAAAGATTTAAAAATAAAACTCTCAGTACAATACAGCTGGGGTTTTTTTCTCTAGAATCATCATGATTCCTCATTCAGTAGCAAACTTAAAAATGCGCTGTCTCTGCTCTAAGAATGTGCAGGCAGCAGAGTAGGGAACAGGATTTATAGCCATTTGTCTTAGGAATACAAATTTAAAGCCTGCACTTCTGACCCAGGACATTGGTGCAAGGTGAGTGAAGGAGAATGGAAATAAAAAGATTTCTAAGAGAAAATTCTGCTGTTATGGAATCAGTTCCTAAGACTGATTGAATAAAAGCCATTAAAATTCAAAAGTGGAACACAGCACAAAGCAGTACATCTCAGTTCTATGCCCAGGAATGGTCACGAGCACTCAGCAAAGAAATCTGCCACCTGCAAGTCTTTGTTAAAGCCAGCCCGTGGAGATGGTGATTCTGAAAATACTCCTCCCGGAGAAGTTGATACATCTTTGCACTAATTTTCAGATTCAAGGTAAGGATTTCTGATATCCAACTGCTTTTGAAAGCTGCCCAAACTTCCAAAGACCATCTCAACTAAAATGTTGGTTGACAGCTGGAGGAACTGGCACAGAGCTTGGAAAGAAAAGGGATCAAAGCCTTCTTAAGGAGCTTCTTTAGGAGCCATATAGCCTCCTAAGCCTTAAAAAAGGTAGCCAAATGTCCCTTCAGGCAGAAGTGTCCACATCTTTCTTGCACCCTTATATGCTGATATGCTCCTAGTAGCATATTTACATGAAGGGCTGCCGGTACTGCTGTCTCCAGTTTTACATGTACAGCACATGATATCTTTTCTGAGATTGTGAAGACCTTTCTTCTCAAAAGGCAGTGTTTACATTGCAAGAACACATGGAATTAAAATGGATGAATCTTCCTGACGTCATATTCATTAACAACTTGGGAATTTATTATTTGCATATGTATTTAAGTAATGTGAATTTCAGCATCAATGGGTGTGCTTTGTGAAGCTGACATGCATTGTTGTATAACTGATTTTATTCTAATTCTTCCAAGAAATTATTTGATATTTATGTTTCTTTTATCTGTTAAAAGGTGTACATTTTTGCCTTAGTGCCTGCACTGTCTAGTTCTGACTTAAGTAAATTTTTTTCAGTTTGAGAGTGGAACCTAGGCAAAAGTAAAACATCTTTCTTTAGCATGGACTGAACTTTTGGATACTGAATTACTGGATATGGGATATCCTGTTCTTTCTGTATAAAATTTGGGCCTTCTGAATAAACATACAAGTAACTGGAAGAATGTGGGTGCTTTGAAGGTATTGGGTGTTGAAGGTTATGTCGTGTCATTTTAAAGGTAATTGTTCATAGATTTTCAAAAACATTTTTAGATGAGACCTATGAAAACAGTACAAGAAGATACTAAGGAAATCTGTAATGCAATTGTTTATAATGTTTGCCCAGCAAACTTCAGCCCTAATCTGATGTGTTTGGCACTAGTTAGAATAGTATTGTACCTTGGAACAAAATATTGGTGTACACACTCTTCCAGCTAGGAGCTTGGACCAATCGACCCAGTGGTAGTTTTTCCTCTGAACTGAATGATAACAGGATCCAATTTCAGGTTACAAACTCTTTGAAAATTAGCTACGTGGATTTTTCTGCTGGTAGCATATTTGAGTAGCTGTTGTAAATCACTGGTTGAGTTCACAACTGGTATTTTAAAATTAGAACCAGGTAACAATGACTGATTAATTGAAAACAGGGGATCTGCCTAATCTTATACTTCAGTAAGTTAATTACACCTTCTGGTCTTATGCTTTATAACAGGATTGATTCCTTCAGTAAATATTTCTTCTATTAACAAGAACTGCTTCGTATGACTTTTTTTTTCCAATAGATACCATAAATCCATTAGTTCATGATGGGAGTAGAGCAAATAAGCATTGTAATAAAAAGAAAGGATAGATGAACAAATATACTGGATATTCTAGCTCATGACTAAAGATAGTAAGGACACATATTCTATTTCTGTGTATCTTGTCTCCTTCAAATCTGTCCACTAGAAAAATGCCCTCAATATACGGCTGGGCTAGTAAGACGATAAGCCTGAAGCCAGAGAACATACCACCAGTATTATCTGAAAAAATAGGGGGAAACCAATTCACATTTCTCTCCATAATTTGACTGTATGTTGGGAAGATGCTGCAACCTAGCTGCTTGTTTCTGAAGTACTAAGAGTTGCCTAAAAATCTATTTTATGTTTCAATTTTCATTTAATACGTAATACCTATGACTTCCACCACTACATTATTTTACAGAAGCTAAGATGAACTACTGGTTCATACCAACCAGAATTTAGAGCTATTGCATACATGAAAGTAGGGCTGGTGGTTGAAATTGCCTCTCCATCGGTATCAATGTCTAGTATATCAAGTATAGCTACTGTAATGTTCTGCTTTTTCAGGCAGATGAAGCTAATCATAAAGTGGCACCTAACAGTATTTATCCAATGGTGATAGTATTATTAGCAAGAGGAAAGTTTTCTTTAGAAGTGTTGGATGCTATCCATTATCTGTGTGATCTCTTGCAGATCCTAAGACTCGATTTCTCTTTACTGTCAATACTCAAATGTACGGGAATGGTGCTGGAAGTTAGTACATCTATTGCTGTTATGTTGTAGGACAGCTTTGAGACCAAAAGTGTTTTAAGTATTGGGCAAAGGCAACTGCAGGGATCTTACTGACAGCTGGTCTTACTCTGCTCCCCTGAAAGGTAGAATGAAGCTGATCTGAGCTTTTGACCATTTTGGACCTATCTTGTTAGCATTTTTATTGAGGTAGTTTTCTGAAACTAGCTGTGCCTATGGACTGATTATTTTACTGTCGTGGTTCTCTCAAGGGTGGTAGAATAGTTTGTAGTTCAATATTAAAATCTATGTATATTTTAGTTTATATACAACCCCACTGCTCAACAGTTTCATCGTAATTATGAAAATGCTTAAACAAATGCATTTTTTCTTCAAAGTTATTTTCCCTATTGCATATCTGCATAATTAGAACACAACATAAACTATACTGTAACATTACAATCAGGAATTAATTATTGTAACATGAAATTTTCATTTTTTTTCTAACTGCAAAGGTGAGTATGGCTTAAAATTGAAAAAATACTAGTCCTTTTCATAGAAACTTGTTTGAAGATCATAAAGAGTACAAAAGAAGAAAAGCTTTTTGTTTGTGTTTGCAATCAAATCTTTCTTAAAAGGAAGTCTGACACACAGGCATTGTAGTTTTTTTAATATTACATTGAAGAAACCAAGATACAAGTCTCACTGGATTAACTAGAATTCAAGTATAGCAGAAAAAAAAACATTTAAAAATAAATGCTCACAAACAAGAATCTCAATGAGCCTTGCAAAAGGCTATTCAAAGGTGATTTTCAAATATTAGTAAAGCTTAATTTATTGCTTGCCTGATTTATTACCTGCATCTAAACAAAATATTTCAACATAAAATAGCTACTGGATATTATTTAAATGTAAAAACATTCTAAAAAGGAATGCAAAAAACAATATTTAAAGATGTTGTAGATCTAAAAATAATCTGTTTGTTCTAATAAATTTGTTCAACTCAAACGATATACTCTGAAATACATTTCTGTTTTGTAAGGCAGCTGGCAAATTTGCAAGATTTATAAATGAAATCAATGTGTTTACCAATGTTCTTTAGAAAATTCTTTAAACACATACTTAGTGAACATTGCAGACTATAAAATGTTAAAGGTAGAGCTGTACAGTTCAGCATGAAATTAGTTGGTACAGCATATAAATGGAAAACTAAATAGTTGTTCATGCTATATTTTTAAGTGCTCCTCTTTAACTGACATCTGTACAGATGTGGTTATTTGTGTGGTAGCTAAATCTGAAATACTGCATAAAAATATAGAAGAATCTTTTTTGTTTCGGTAAAAATATAGTTAAAATTCAGACTGAACTGTGGTTTAACCCATTGCTTTGGACTTAATTGTTGTTCTGATCACTGTTTATTTCATAGCAGCCCATGCTGCAAGGCAGCTGATGAACTAAGATGCCAATGCATAGAGGCATAAATGGAAAGAAACGATTTAGATCTGCTGTCTGCAGCACTGCTGTAAACTCACACATTTACATCATTAATTTTCCATGAGAACTAGTGTTCTAAGTTTAAAGACCTGCCAATATAAACTTCCTTGCAAACAGGAATTGCAACAATGCTAGGGCAGTGGAGCAAGGACTTTTCCTGAGCTTGGATTATTTGCAGGTCCTTCCACCTTCTTTCTGCTTAGCTTTAAAAAAAGAGAGATTTTGTTTTCTTCTCCTTTGGCTGATGATAAGAAATAACTGTTACGAAATTTTATGACCTACTGACCTTTAGTATTGAAAAATTGGGTTATTTACAACAGCAATCACTATCTTAAAGAATGTCGTAAAACAGCTTGACATTTAGTACTTCTGTAATTGCCTTATGTCATGTGTCAGCACTGGATATCTGTAGTTTGGATCACTTATCTACTATCTGGTTTATATAAAGGCCTTCAGGGTCTTTATCAAAATGTGTATATGAACTTTTCACTCTGTGAAGTAAAAACCCAGGTCAATTATATCTATTTTCTGTGACCTTCTTAACTTTTCACACCCACTCTGTCTGAGAGTGGTTGTAGATTGTAATACTTGCCTGCAGTATCAATTGGAGAACGGTTCTTAGCTTCATTAAGGTTGTCAGAGGTGTGGCTGCTACATAAACTTAAGCGTCTTCTTGACAAATGGCATTACCTCCCTCAAATTAATTCTGCTTCACCGTTGTTAATCTTATTATCTGTTCAGTTAATCAATAGGTGTCTTTCGAAAGAGCGGACCAATAATGTGTATTGGAAGCGTGTTTCCGAAGGCAGGAGCCACGGCAGTGTGGCAGGACAATTCCGGTTCTGATCCTGTCATCTTCTGCTGGAGTGATAACTCAGCAAAACCCGGGCCTCAGCTTTGACACATGAACAATCAATTTGGTGGCAACAAGTTACCCCCCTATAGATTTTCTGTAGTATTTTTGCACATGTCCTTGAACTTCAGCACCCTCTACCCAGCAGACAGAGTTTTTAGTTCAGAGCTCAGAGGATGAACTGGACAGCTGTCTAAGCCAACAGTTCCCATTCTGAATAATGGCTCTTGTGCCTTTTTGCTCAATTAATTGTGCAAGAAATAATTTATATCAGCTGGAGATAAAATATTTGTTCTGTTTTACAGAACATTTTTTACAGAATTTACAGATTTGACTTTGTGTCAAATAATCTTAATGTTCTTAAGGAGCTTTATGTGTATTTTATAGTTAAATATGTAAATATATTACAGTACGAAAACTCAGTAAATAGAACTGTCATTGCAAAAAAGAGGATTATTTTCAGGCTCACAAAACAATAAAACAAACCTCACAAAAAATAATTTAATGAAACATAATTCAACTTCACAGCATATGGGAATAAATTTGCAATGTATAATTTTCATGCCAGAATTCTAGAGTTATCAGATAATGTATTTCCTTTCCATGATTATTTTGCAAGCCATATTTAGGCCTTTCTTACAATAGAAGTTTCGCTGTATATTTTGGTACAGAGTGCTCTTGTGTGTTGTACAAAATAGTTTTTCTATTTAGATTGGGGAAGTTAGAATAATTTAAAGCATTTGCTTCATTCATGTGTTTGACAAAAATGTTCGGCGTCATCAGAGTCTGAAGAGAAAAAAAGTAGCAACAGTAAATATTTGCCTAGAGATTCAGATGTGTGATAATTGATCAACCTTTTATTTGTGTTTGTTGAAAATATTCTTAAACCAATATTGTAATGTGAATTATTATGCCCTGAATAGATTTATAGAAGCATGCCTGTATTCCTACTTCTTAAAATCCGAGGTTGGTCTTAGTGACAGGGGATCTGATTTTCATTTATACTACAAAATCTACAGTTCTTTTCTCAGTGGAGAAGGGATTTAAAGGAGAAGTAAATGAGTATGAGAATGAAGCCCACTGTGCTGCTGAAGATAGCCAGGATCTCGGGCAGGGGTTTCAGTGCCAGGAGCAGTAATTGTGAGAAGGGGCTGGCCTAGGCTCAGAAATAAATAGCTGCAGGTGAGGGGTGGGAGCTCAACAAGCATCTAAGAGAAGGGAGGAAAAGGAAGATGAGCCCAAGGCTCCTTATGCAGGGGAAGGTGCAGTGGGAGCAGAGGTATTGGGGAGCCAACACGGTGTAAGAGTGGGGACTACCAAAGCCAGCTTGCAGTTGCCAGTACAGAATGGATTAATAGCCTATTTGATTCGAATCTGTGTTTGTTGATCAGGTCAGGCTTTTGCTTTGTGTAGCCACAACGTTTTTGATGTGGAGTGACAGACCAGCATTCACTGTTGTGCTTAACGACGGTGTCACTGGAAATGAGACTCCAACCCAGGTGCACTTTGTAAGGCACTGCAGAGTTCCAGTGATGGTACACACACCTCAGGCTTTGCCACTGCAAAGTGACAGATGGAGACTAGAACCTCTGCTTACCAGAAAATAAACCCAAGCTTCTGCAATTAAATGAATGAAACATTTAAGAATGTGGTCCCAATAGCTTATTTCCTGCATAGGTGGCAGAATTACTGTCCCTGAAATCCGAAGACAGGAGGGTAGATCAGAATGCCGTCTTTGCACCTATTTAACTTCTACCCTAACTAAAATCGTGTCACTCTGTGCAATTTCTACAGTGCCTTACATCCAAGCACTTGTGAAATTTAAAAGTGGTGTGCCTAAAAATTCAGAGCTGATCTTACCAAGGGGCCCATTGAGCCAAGGCCTTACAACCAGATTGGACTCCTGTGGTTGGAGAGTTTCTGCACAGGAGCGAGGGACTGTTCACATGTGCCCGTCTCGTGCTCTACTTGCTCTAAGCACTTGGGCCAGTGTCACAGATGAGAACTTTGCTAGATCATCCAGCTGGGCACAGAACAACATTCCTCAGCTGGGACAGAGCTGCAGAAAAGCAATCAGGGCCTGAGCTATCCCTGTGTGTTCCCCAGTTCTGGTGCAGAGAGTCTTTCCTTGTGCCCACCTGCAGATTGGGTCAGCATTTTCAGGAATTACGTATTTTTGACAATTTCTTTTGTGAGAAAACAAATCAGATTACTTCTAGCTAATTTAGATCAATGGATTAAAAACTTTAAAAAGTTAGACACACAGACATAAGCATCATTTTCTTAAGAACCCAAATTAAAACTATCAATATACGTGTATAAATTAAGCATTTTCTTGTAATTGCTGCTGACACTTGGTGTAAAAATTTGTAGCTGTGAAGGATTGTTTCTGCTTAATGCCAGACTACAAAATGAAGTTTTACAAATTCTCATGATTTTGCTAACTTTATTTCAGTATATGTTTTATTATATATCAAACAGGCTATGGCTTCATGCAGCTATAAAAGGCTGAAACTTGTCTTGTAAGATTGGGAGAATATTTTGCATTTTTTATCTGTGGGAACATGATAGAGGAAAAATTTAACTGGTCTGTTTTTAAATGAATAATTAAACTACATTTTAAGTTGATGTAGCTAAAAATGTAAAAGATAGTATGTCTAAATTTTTATTTTATGTGTTTTATGCAAAGAAATTGTTCTATCAACATAAAGCATACAGCAAGTAGCTACTGATCTAATGCAGGTAGTTCAATCTAAACTTTAACTTCCAGAGTCAAATACTACATCTCTGAATCATACTTGTGCTGCAGGGAGTTTCTCTCCTTGGTGAAGGAGAAATCGGTCACAAAGAAGAGGAAAAAACAGGCAGTGATTTCTACTCTAAATATTATGTCACAGAAATAGAGAAGTTTTGTAGGATGACTTGATGACTTACCTTGTTTGTTGAACATTAGGTGTCCAAGTTAAAAATTAGCCATTGTGAGTGAGCTGTAGCAAATGCCAGAGATTGGATGTTAACGTTTGCGAGGTGGAGGAAGGGAGGCAAAAACTAAGATTGAGGGTAGTCTGCTCTGGCATCTATAGCTAGTAGAGCCATTGTGTAATCAATCCAAAATCGAATTAAAAAATATGCATTTTTGTGAATTAGAGTTCATTGCGGCTATTACATTTTCCATTTCTCTGAAAAAAATTAGACTCGTGGAAGATGAAAGTGATCTGGATTCTGCACCCAGGATGGTGCAGCCTTGGTTGTACAGACTGGGAATGAGAGGCTGGAGAGCAGTGCCGTGGAAAGGGACCTGGGGATCCCGGTCAATGGCAAGTTGGATATGGGTCAGCAGTGCCCTGGCAGCCAGGAGGGCCACCTGTGTCCTGGGGGGCATCAGGCACAGCATCGCCAGCCGGGCAAGGGAGGGGATTGTCTCACTCTGCTCTGCCCTGGGGCAGCCTCACCTCGAGTGCTGGGGGCAGTTTTGGGCACCACAAACATAAAAAAAATTAATCTATGTTAAAGAATGTCCAAAGGGAGGCAATGAGGACAGTGAAGGGTCTGGAGGGGAAGCCATATGAGGAGTGACTGAGGTCACTTGGTCTGATTAGCCTGGAGGAGACTGAGAGGAGACCTCAGTGGGGGTCTTCAAAATCCTCATGTGGGGAAGAGGAGGGGCAGGCACTGATCTCTTCTCTGCGGTGACCAGTGACAGGACTCGAGGGAATGACCTGAAGCTGAGTCAGGGGAGGTTTGGGTTGGATATTAGGAAAAGGATTTTCACCCAGAGGGTGGTTGGTCACTGGAACAGGCTCTCCAGCCTGCCAGAGTTCAAGAATCATGCAGGGCCAGGAGTTGGACTTTGGTGATCCTTGTGGGTCCTTCCCAACTCAGGATATTCTATGATGGTGTGATTCCATGGAATAGGAGAACACAAAAGGGTGGCGTGTGACAAATTTTATAAAAGAATTCCTGGTGTATTATTTGCCAAGAAATTCTGATGCTATGTAAGTAGTGAAAATGGATTCTGCAGTGTTTTCTTTTACTTGGGCATTTTGTCCTATAACCTCTGCCCAACCCCACATCCGAAGCACCTCATCCAGTACATGTACAGATGCCATTGCAGCAGTTTTGTGACTTTGCTGTGGCATAGAGGGACCTGCTCCTCACTGACTTTGTATTTTACCTTGTTTCCTAGGAGTGTGCCCCAAACTACAGTATTTTGGAGGGGATTCCCCTTGTTTACTGCTCTTTCACTAGGAACGCTGGGTTTCTGGGAGCACGTTCCTGGGCTCACCTTCAATGGAATAGGCAGATGGTCATCACTGCTGGTCATCACCAGGCTGCCCTGTATCCTGTCAGCTACAGGGTTTACTCTTCGAGAGACACTTAGTATAGTGTTGTCACACTGAGTCATGCTTCTGGCACAGGAACTGCAAAGTTCAGATGCTCTGTTGTAGTCAGCATCTCCCGTTCTCTAGCTCTAGGTTGCTCCTAGTATGTTTTCAGAGGTGTTTGTGGGATGCACTCACCTTGGGAGCTGAGCACTGCCTTTCACAAGTACCCCACTCTCCCAGGTGACTATGGAAAGAGAAGAAATGCAGCACCAGTGCCTCAGATGACTCAGGCAGTGCATAGTTTCTAATTATTTGTCACAACAGAACCTATATTGGAGATGTCAGAGATGACCCTTTATATCAATTTCAGCATTTGTTGTTGTTGTAAAGTGGCCGGGCAGTTATTTTCTATATGAGTGGTTACCAAACTGAAGATTTTTTTAAACAAAACAATCCTCACGCAGATACTGGCACAGGCTGGCTGTTGCAAAACATCTCCATTTGTCAGTGGGCTTTTGCAACCACTAAAATATCCCTGTTCTTTGTGGTGACATTGTGAAAGCAGACAGTAAATGTTGTGTGAGCCAGAAAAAGAACCAGCTGTTAAATTGAATTCCAGTTTTACCTTAACAGGAGAGTTATTTCAACCCATTTTTTCCAAATTCTAATCAGTTTTAAAGAGGAAGGGATAGAGTCCTTAAAGCTCAATGGGAGAAATTTTTGTATGTTTTTACACCTACCTTCTTTGCAATAGCAGGGCCCAGCTCATGGAGTAAAATGAATATTGTAAATTCTGAGAGGCACTTTTCAAATACAAAAAGATCACTTTGTCGTCATCATCCTCATCCCCATTGTGCTGGAATATAATGATGTGGGAAATGGTGAGATGTAGTTGCATAACTCTGAAAGTTGGCATGCATTCCTTCAAAGGGAACAAGAAAGAATAATTCCTCTGAATAAAGTATTCAGACTTCACAATGCCATATTTTGTTACAGAAGCAAATTTTCTCTCTTTTTTTTTTTCCCTGTAGAATGTAACTAATCAGAAGGTATTTCAGATTAGAGTTTGTTAGACTGGAACAGTATTTTCGGGCAGTTGTCCATTCTCACTGGCACAACAGTAACAAGCATTCCAATAATTAGCTGGTTAGTGAGTGCTCAGAGTCCAAGGAAAGGGAGAAGAAAAAAACCTAAACTCTCAAGATTCTGGTAATTGACAAATCTCTTCTCCCTTTTTAGGTACAAGTAGAATTTTGCTTCCTCTTCATTATTCAGTGTGGAATTGAAAGGTTGTTCTTTAGAAGTCTGTGTTTTTAACATTTTCTTACAAAAACTCTTTTTTTCGCATTTTTTAGGACAAATTTCTTAAAAGTGTGCATCTTGGGCACTGAGTATTTAGTGCCCATTTGAAAACTTGCTTCTGCTTTTTGGAAAGTTCCTTCTATGTGTCTGACAGTGAAAAAAATAAGGATTTGAAAGTCTTTTCTGACCTGGCAGTTGGGAAGGCACTCAGCAGCATTAAAGCATTATGGGATGGCTTTATATTCAATAGGAGGACACAACTAGAAGTGTCCATGGAGCATACATCCAAGAGCTTTGGAATAATTTGGGCATTTTATGTTAGATTATCTGTCATGCCAAAGTCTTCTAGTCTTACCTTGTGTTTTGGGCTTGAGCAGCAAGATTTTGGTAGTGGAGGGAAGAAGGGCTGTAGGGATGGCTTCTGTGAGAAGCTGCTGGAAGCTTCTCCCATATCTGACGGAGCTGGTGCCAGCCAGCTCCAAGAGGGGTCCACTGCTGGTCAAGGCCAAGCCCATCAGCAGCAGTGGGATAAGGTGTTTAAGCAGGGAAGAAAGTTACCGTGCAAGAGCAAATTGCAGGCAGAGAGTGGAGTGAGAATATGAGATAATCAGCCCTGCACACACCAAGGCCAGTGAGGAAGGAGAGAGAGGAGGTGCTCCAAGTGCCCGAGCAGATCTATCCCTGCAGCCCTTGGTGAGGCAGCTGTGCCCCTGCAGCCCATGAGGGTCAACAGGGGAGCAGAGGTCCACCTGCAGCCCATGGAGGAGCCTATGCTGGAGCAGACAGCCTTAAGGAGGCTACAGTCCCATGGAAAGTCCATGCTGGAGCAGGCTTCTGGGAGGACCTGTGGCCCTGTGGAGGAAGGCGACCACCCTGAAGTGGGTTTGCTGGCAGGAGTTGTGATCCCATGGGACATCCATCCTGGAGCAGCCTGTTCCTGAAGGAGTGCACCCCGTGGAAGAGACCCACTCTGGAGCAGGGGAGGAGTGTGAGGAGTCCTGCCCTGAGGAGGAAAGAGTGGCAGAGACAAAGCGTGATGAACACTGACTGCAGCCCCCATTCCCAATCCCCCTGTACCACTAAGGGAGAGAAGATAGAGAAATCAGGAGTAAAGCTGAGCCCAGGAAGAAGGGAAGGGCGGGTAGAAGGTGTTCTTAAGATTTTATTTTCTCATTATCTTGTTTGGTATTAAATTAAGCTGATTTTCCCAAGTCAAGTCTGTTTTGCCCATGATGGTAGACAGTCAGTGATCTCTCCCTGTCCTTACCTCACAGCCTTTAATTCTATTTTCTCTCTGCTGTCCCAGTAAGCAGGGAAGAGAGAGCAGGTTTGGTGGGCACCTGGTGTCCAGCCAGGGTCACCCCACCACACCTTGCTTTGGGGCAGATGTACCTTGTCTCCTGCTGAACAGATCATCTGCCTCTTGAAGGTGTGTGGGTTTTGTTTTAGTCAAGCCATGATTGAGAAGCTCACTTAATTTGATGACTTCCTATTAGTGAGAAGTTCTTATCTAGGATTTGTGGGCCCTGGGGAATGCAAGTTTTGTTTCACTTGCTAAAGTAAGTAAGCAAAAAATGAGAAAACAGATAAAATTATAATGTATGATCTCCTTTTACTTTAGTCCACATGGAAAAAGAGGGGTGCTCTCATCTGTATTTATACCAAAAATGGTTCTCAGACCACCATGCTACTAATCCTGCATTTTTCCCAAACCTCATTCTCACCTAAGATGAAGGTATATTCCTTTTACTAGGTGTGTGGTGTGTGTGTGTTGTGAGCTTTTTTTTTTGTTGTTTTTTTTTGCTGTTTTGTTTTTGTGGTTTTTTTTTAATAGAACTGTGGGGTTTACTAAGTCAGCAAGACTTTTTGTACATTTGGGGATCAGTGGAAAGAAAATGCTATTTCTACTTGGTGCTATTTCAGTGGATTAGGCAGTTTTTCAAACATGCCTATTAGTTTGAGTGATAATACCTCAAGGTCTCCCAGATTCCTTGGTGCAACCTGAGATTCTTGCACATATTTTTCATCATAGCACTCTTGACATGAAGGTCTAATACTCTATGTGATAGAAATTCTGCAGTTATTATCTAAATTGATTCGTTATCTAAATGGCACTCATGGGAACCAAATGAAGAATTTACTTAAAAAAAAAAAGTTTAAATATGCTATCATACTAACAGTGGTTCTAAAGGTTGCTGCATTGTGTAAACACTGCTGCTCAGTCCAGCTTTCAGTGGATCCTCAGGTTTAGCAGAAGAAGTGAAAGTAACTGGTGTGGTGGCCCATTCATGACTACAGCACTGCAGGAAATCGCTCAGGGGAGCCTGCTGGTTACTGTGTCCTGGAAGATTCCCAGTGCTCCTTTGAAACACAGCATGTCCTCCACTGCGACTATTCAGACGGATTGTTCAAAAAAACTTAGCGAGCATTTAACAACAATGTACGTAATACTTCAACTCATATTCTCTATGCTTCACATCTGTTGTTTTGTCAGTTCTAATTGACATATTCTAAGTGATTTGGGTTTTTCTTTCATTTAGAAAGACATCATTCGTTTTAACACTATAACTGATGCCTGCAAGTATTGTGTTCAAAACTGTTTCTTGGCTATATTGACACTTCCCAATGTACAAAGTTTAAAAACCTTGGCCTGAAAGTCAAATTCCCATATCTAAACCAGGTATTTAAGTAGTGGATTCAGTTTTGCATATGTCAAGGTAATAACCATAAGGTAAAAACAGATAATAATGTGTATATTAGAAGCATCAAGCATAAAGTTATTTGCTTTAGTGAGAGCAGTTGTGTATTTAAGGGAATGTTGATTTCTTTCTGTGTATGATGTATATATATTCATATTACGTTACTTATCCTATTCTTGCCCATGCATTATTCATTTTAATTGCGATCAAAAACTACAGCTTACATAAAACAAAATATCATCACTGCTAGGTTCTTCTAGCACTTAGATTCCGAAATACTTGCAGTTTCACTGGTGATGGAGGGTAAGAAATTGGCTCATGCAGTTTGCTTCCTTCTTTTGCTAGTGCTAAGGCCCCATATGTCACCAGATGTCCTTCTTCCTGACTGAGATGTTTCTGTGGTCTTTGAAGACCAACTTACATATTAGAGGTGAGCTGTTACCTGTTACTAAAGCAAAACGTCAAAACTTGTTGATGGATATTAAACTAATATAAAATTCTGAATACCCAAATGAAGTGTTTTTTATACTTAGGAGAAAGAAAATTAGCAGCAATACAGTGTTGGAATTTAGTCGGCTTCTTTGCTTTTTTTGTCATGGAACTGGAGCATCCTTTCAAGTAAAAAATGTGAAGATTATATTTGATTGGATGCATTTCCCTTCTCGGGAAGCTGTGGCCTACTTGACTGTGAGCTTCAGTTTAATGACTAGTTTGGGTGAATGATCCACAGTCAAGTGAACTGCAGAGGCGTTGTGATTTGTACTCAATGTGAAAATAAAAAATTACTGCATGTTCTGGGTATTTTGCATGATTACTTGAAATTTCATACTTACAAGGATACATTTGTCTTATTAATTGATTGTTCCAAAGACATGTGACTAATTACTAGCCATGTATAAATTATCTTCATTCATCTTGCCTTGCTATTCCTAAAATAAAATTCTAAAAAACCCTCTGGTTTATAAGTAGACCACATCAAAATATTATTTATGACATATCATGTCAATTGTACCGTAAAATAATTTTTTTGAAATATTATTTTGAATAATCAACTGATATTCAGCTGAATGTTATTATTCAAATATTGACTCAGTGTGCCTTGACATCCCATCTTTGTGTGAGAACTGTTCTACAGTACTGACAACAATAGCATCAAAAAGTCAAAAGCTGTATTTCATAGGAAAATCTGATGGTTTAAGTAAAAACACAGTTGTGATTTATTGTGATTAGGGCTCTACTGTGGAGTACTGTGCCTATTTTCCACTTTTGACCTTCTTGCTCCCATTTATTCATTGCCTAGGCACCTCATTCAAAAATTCTGAGGCAGAAAGGAGGATGGTGTCCTGGTTTAAAACCTGCCTGCCATTCCAGTGCCTTCCTACATTTTTTTTCCATGTAAGGAATTTCTCCCCATGGAATATGCCTGTCTGACTTCGGAGGACACGGTTGCAGTGACAAACTAATTATTTTAAAATGATGCAACATAATGCTGTACTCAGACCTGCCCAATGGAGCTTGCCATGGCACCATTAAGTATTTACCTGTCAGCCACATCAGGAGCTGACTGGTGGGGTTGCAGTCCCTGTGCAGCTGAAACATCCAAATTTCTTTGCCACAGGAACCAGCTAGATGATAACACTTGGAGATTAAAAATATTGGATCCTTTGAAAGAGCAGCTTTATGTTCATGAATCTTAAAAAAACTCCAACCTGTTGTCTTTAGCTCAGCTGTTTCAGTCATCAGAAAACATTTTAAGTTATTCCAAGACTCACTTTTCACCATGATCCTTATGTTTCCTTGTGAAAGAACACAAAATATGCTAATTAGTAAGGTGGCAAAAATTCTTTTGCATGTGTGCAGCTGGAAGGGAATCAAAGTGTATGTAAGGGAAATGACAGCTCCAAATAAATGTAAGGGCTTGTCACATCCTTCTTCATGCCTTGTCTGCTGGTTCTTGTAAGTCCTAATGGTATTCAGGCTATATACTGTGCTTGTATTTTAACACCTAACACTGCTTTAGGTGGCAAGAATTGAGGTGGTGAACTTTGCTTTCTAGGTTGCTTTCTGTTTCTAGTGTCACATCCGTAATTTAATGTATTTACATTTAATTGTACAGATGAAGACATTGGGATCCACCAGTACTGTGACAAGAAAGAACCAGGTAAAATATAAATAACCAGAACTGAAACTAAACAAAACTTCAAGATGTTCAATGTTTGACACCAACTGCTTGCTCTTAAAAATGCAGCTTCAAATTTCTTGTTAGTACATACCTCTGTATTTCTATGGAGTAAGGAAACACAGAATGAGTTTCTGTCCCCCAGTTTACGTAGGAATATTTAAAAACTTTTTAAACCAGAGAATAAAAAAAGAAGGAAAAATATTCACATAAAACCACCTGTTATGTAACTAGAAACCTCAGTGGGATTTTACACTGAATTCTTACAGGATTTAAGGTATTTTGTGTTGTGCGGAGCCCAGTGCACGGCCAGGTGATCGCCGGGATCCCAGCAGAGGGCATCTCTGCCTGCCCTCCGCAATGGCCATTCCGGGGCGAGCGATCCATTTGCTTTATCTGATTAATCCCGGTAATCCCACCAGTTTCCCCACGGGCCGAAGGGGCTGTGGGGCTGGAGTTCCCCCCGTTTCCCCCCTTTTCCGAGTGCCGTGTTTCCCATGCGCCCGTGCTGTCGGACGGACGGACGCGGCTCACCGGCTCACCTCGCTCCTGGCCGGCGAGACGGGGGCTCGGCGCTGCCAGCCCCCTGTGCGCCTGTGTCAGCCTTCCTTTCACTGCGAGTTTGAGATATCTGCCTCACAGGGCGAAAGCATCGGGGCTGCCTTGATTGTTTTGGAAATTTCTGTGTTTTAGCCAACTGCTCTAGTCCTCTCTCTAATATTAATACTTGCTGACAGCAGTTGTAAGGATTAATTCATCTTTTCATCCTCTTTCCTTTAGCATCACAGATGAAGCACAGTTACCTAGAAGAGAAGCAAAAGCTAGCAGAATGTAAGGATATTTTCTGAGTTTCTTTTTACAGTAAGACCAAATTGTTAACTTGGATTGGTGATGCCCCTGGAAGAGCATTAAAATAACCTCAGACTGCTTCCAATGTAACTTTCTGCACATGTCATCTAAGACTGATGATCATAGAACTACACAGCACAAAACAATTGAAAATTTATAATTATTCCTTCCTGGTGTATTTGCAATCTGGTCTTTTTTTCCTGTCACTAAGCATGGTAGCATGTATTGCTTTTCAAGACCATTGTCAAAAGGAATCAGAAAAATAATCCAGATTTTTTCCTTATGAAATTTACTTAGCACACGAGCAATAAGCATTTTCCCAATCATCTCTTGACTTGCAACACCAACTGGCTTAAAACTGAAAATTATAACTGAAATACTTTAAGCCAAAATCACATTTCAGACTAATAATCAGCTGCCTTCATAGAACGGCTTTAGCTTTGAAACATTTACACTCTCCCTGTATTACCTGGTTAAAAGCAATTTCAGTTCATGCTATCACACAGCAGTACTGTGACAGTTAAAAATTTTTATATTAGTACAACTTTTCTTTAGCTCAAGCTTTACAACTCCTGCATTGCTCAGAGCATTCATTGATGTTCAAACATTATTATGTGACTACTCTGAAAAATCTAATTGATTTTTCAGACAACTTCACAAAGTAATGTCTATGCTGTTAGCTTATCCAAATGAAAATTCCCATGGAATTGTGCATGCATATGGAGGCAAAATGTGTTCTGGAAGGATTAGTTCTTCCCAGCACTGCAAGGTGTGTTTGGAGCAGGTTGAAGCCCAGCTGGGGATGGGTGTGAAGGTGCAGCCATGTGGCAAATCCACACCCGCTGCAGAGGATTCTGTGTCAGGCAGGACCAGTGCAGCTGGGGGAAGGTGAGGGACGGTTCTAGGCAGGGAGGAGCCTCGCAGGTTTGCATCCCTTGTGCTCTGTGTAGTGTTACCCACAGGGGCTGCGTGTGTGAAAGGAGGAGCAGGCCCGGACAAACCCTCTCACCAGCAGCCCCAGTGGTGCCTTTTACATGTGTGACAGGCAAAAGGAACTCAAGCTGCTGCACCTTGTCCCTGGGAATGCAGGGGTGCCCCCAGCACAAAGCCTGCACAGCACATTTTGGAAAGAGGAACACTGAGGAACTTTATTCACAGCTGTTGATTTGTACAAATAGTTTGGTATCTGTACAGACAATTTCCCATTTTGCATATGTGGATAAATATTGCAGTATTTATGAAGGCACCCATTGAAAATGTGATCTTACATGCCTAATTAATATTATCATAACAGTTCCACCAACGCTGGCTTCAGTCCAATGAAACACAAAGGGAAGTTGTATGCTGGTGTCCTCTTTTGTTGATATATGAAATCCTTCATTTTTTCACTCTATAGCACTTCTATTGTAAGCTCCATTTTGCAGGGAGGTTTAAGCATAACTGCTAAGTCATTCAGTCTGGAAGTTGGCATACAAACTGACAGCTTGGAGCTCAAAACTTTTCATCAGGTTTCCTTTAAATAGGAATAGATTATAAACAATGTGTTCTAGTTTCTCATGGTTTTTATTGTACACTTATGAACAGAAAACTGCACTTTTAAATGAAGAAATTTCACAAGTTATTAGAGCCTGATTCTCAGCCATGAAACAGGCCAGTTACTGGCAACTCCAGAGGAAGCTTTGCCTCCTGGTTGCTAGAATTAATGTATTAGGCCAGAGTTTTCACAATAGCGTGCTGAACACTAATAAATTTGCTAAAGGACTTCAGCAGTCATGCAGTTTCTTCTTTGCTTGACTTGGCAGATTCTTCAGACCAAATTTTCAAGAACATCCTATAAATAACTAGACTCCATCAGTTATGGCATTCACAATTGCCTGTTGTTAATACTTCTATATATGCATATATTCATGCATATATATTTTGCAGACATGTTAGTGCCTGCTTTTTGAAATTAGGCAATGAAATGTTAGTTCAGAAGAATAGAATCTGTTTAGGATGCTTGAAACTTGAAACTGAGTTAATGTACTGAACAGCAGATACTTTTTTACTGCAAGTGCCTAGCAGCTGGGTGAGCTTTGCACACTATTGCCATGGGGAAATCATGGTCACTGTGGACAGAGCATGCCGACTGTTCCTATGACTGAGCCTTCTGAAAACAGATCCTTTGACAATAGAAACCATGGCCATTTCCTTCCAGCTGTAGGTAAGTTTCACACGTAAGGTAACTCCTAGAAATCTTGGGTTTGTGTTGCCACAGAAAAGGAAGTTCAACTCGTAGAAGTTTTTAAAATGACATGCACACACATGCACATGCAGTCACTTATATATACACATTTTTCTACCTTCTTTATTTTTTTTTCCCCACTTTTATTTGACAGCTCGAGATTATCCTTGGATCCTGAAAACCAAGCGACCGGACAAACTGCGAGATGCACTCAAGGAGGTAGAGGTATGGTTCAGAAAGTTTCAAGCACAGCAACATCTAATCTGGTTTTCAAACCTCTTTCAACAGCTTTCATTTTCATAAAGATCCAACTCTCCCAGTGATGATAAATGTGCTTTTGTTTGGTGGGCTCTTCTAAAACAGCTGCATCTTTGTGTGGCATTTTTCATCTGTAAACTTGAAAACCAGAACTTTGTTAACTGATAGTGGCAATGTGCACTGCCAACTCCACTCTCTTTTCTGTTGTCCTTTAGGACTTAATGCAGAACACTCCGTGTGTGCTGAGCAAATGGAAGAACAAACATACCTGTCAGGTACAGTGTCATCAAAAGCTCTTGCAGTGTTCAGTCAGTGGTGCTGAGCAGCTGCTCAGTGATGGGAGCAGTAGTGTTAAAATGTTAACACAGAAAATCACTGGAGTTTTTTTAATATGTGGGCCCTTGTTGTGTAGATTGGGTTTATCTAAACTTCTACCCTGAAATACGTGCTTCAAATAAAAAGCCTGGGGTTTATCAACACAAAGAATTTACATTAAAGGGCCCTGATTCTGAGAGATGATGATGATGATGATGATGGTGATGATGATTACTATTATTATTGTTAATTATTGTTTTGTTATTATTGCTATTATTGTTTGGGGAAACATCCTGTACCTCAAAAGCAGGCTGAGGGAGCATCTATGTATTAAAATATATAGACAGGTCTGGAATCTGTGTTATATTATTTTTATGTCTTAATTATCTACATATCTGTCACAAATCTTTTTACTTTATGCTTGTGTAATATGGGGAGGGAAGTTGTAACTCTAAACCAACTAGATCATTAATCAAGCTATGGAATAAAAGATATTGTGATGTGTGGCACACATATAGTTTTGTGTGCCACATCTCAAATATGAGTTCCACATTTTGTGTACAAGAAACTCTTTTTCACATCCTCATTAAGACAGAACAGTGGAGTAGGGAGGAGAGCTGAACATGATGTGCTCCATAATCATGTGCTTCTTCTGAAAAACATATGTAGTGAATTTTATATGTTTATACAACCTTCATGAGGAAATGCATCATGTTTGAAACTGCTTTGGCATGGGGAATACTTGTCAATATTACTGTTTCAAAAAAGGAATTTTGTCTTCTAACTTTTATGCCTTTTCAGACTCATAATTTTTTCTTCTTATTCAAGTAGTTCCAAATGTGTGTCAGCAGAGTGATTGTTAAATATCCAAACACTGTACAGCTAGAATTCCAGAAATGCCTTTAAGAATAGCAAAATTTTTAAATACTTGACATGCCAAATGGTATGTAGTCTTTTCATATCAATAATAAAAATATGATCGTCTAAGCTACATTTGCCTATCAGATCTTACTGCTAGCAAATGTATATCATTGACATACAAATTACACAGTATACATCTGTGAATGTTAATCTTCTAGAGCTGATTTAAATATTAATTGCTAATTTGGGGGAATCATTTTTTTCCTGTTATTATTGTTCTGATTAGGAAAGGAATTTGGTTAAGAAATACCAAGTCAATTAGCTGTGAGTGCATTCATTTGCATCCCAGTTTGCTGTCTCTTCATTTGCTTTCCCTGTCCATTCTCCCTTTACCATTTTCTTGCCCCTCCAATTCATCAGCATCCACCTGCAGTGTGAACAATACATACTTTGGAAGAGTAAACTTCTTGCCAGGGTGTGTCATCCTGCCTTTACAGGATAACACCTTTGGCTGACTATCAGTTCTGTATAGAAGTCTTCTTTATTTTTTGACTTAGCATCCTCTAAGTTATTTCAGGCTTACATCAACATGAATGAGACAAATACAATTTAACTTATTTCTTCTACAAGATGGGAATGAAAAGAGATGGGTATTTTCATCTTAGTATATTAGGTATTGAACCATGTAAAGGGGTAATTTAATAAATTGAGTATTTGGGGTTATTTTTTAGATGGCTTTTGTGACCAGAGTATAAGTGCTGGTATAGGTTATAACATAACCAGAGTGAAAGTTATAGATAAAAATCGTAGTCATTTCTCTGTCCTTAAATTCTGCTTTTGGTTTCTCAATCACAAAACAAAATGGTTTTTGTTTAATAGTGACTGATTATTGTTTTTGTTTAATAGTGACTGATTATTGAAATCTCCAACAAGGGTTAGAATGTTTTGCCAAAACAATTGTTGTTATTCCACTTTCTGTCTTCCTGAAAATAAAAGACCTCCAACAAATTAAAATAAAATAGAGAAAAATGAATCATTTGGAAGAGTCTAGAACAGAAAAGCTGTCTTCTATTAATTTTGATGTCAGATGGTTTGTTTTTCTGCTGCTCATCTGTCTTTGAGCATTTGGCAGAAATAATTGGACTGTCTCTCTTTGATGCAAGTGTTCTGAAGCTTCTGGAAAAGATGTTGTATGTTTATTTTTTAGTTCTAAGTAGAATATTAATTAACTGTTTCAGCAGAGAGTGCTTACCACGCAGTGGTGTCATCTGTGGCATAACACTGCTGTATTCACTGCCTTTTTTGGATGAATACCAGAGCCAGTGGGAAGAGTCCATGTTTGCATTAACTTTGGAGAGATAAAGCAATGTCTCAGACAAACAGCATGAAGAACATGTAGGAAATTACCCTGATTTTCATAAATTCAATGTTTGGGGCTAAATTTGAGTATATGGTTTTAATTATATTATCTATTTTTCCTTTGTTTTTAGTAGCAAAACAATGTCAAATAAACTCCTTTATAGAAATTAAAATATTTAACTCAAGAGCCACATTTTCCCATTTTTCATTAAATGTTATTTGTATTTGAATCTGCCATATCTGTAGCTGAACCAGGAGCAGTTCCCTTTGTATTGTAATAACAATGTGCCATCCAAAAACTCATTGGCTGGTGCACCTTGAGCAAGACAAATGAGAAGAAATCTGAAAGGTGATGCAATGATAACAAGACTATCCTTTAAAGGAGTAGTATGATTTCCCTCAGATTTCGTGATAAACTAGCATAGGGCTGCTGCCAGTGTGCCTTCTGTAGCCTAGATACCACTATTCCTAATCCCTCTCTCTTCCTCCAGCACTTCCATCTTAGAAGTGGCCCACAGGCAAAAATTGGGGGCTGTAATTTTGAACATGCATCTGCTAAAAATAAGCGTGCCATCGTGTTAACTGTTTGTGTGCAAATGGCCAATTAGACTTCATGCATATGCCCCAATGAGAAATCCAGTTGTTTTGCCTGCAGATTATCTTGTCCATGGCATGAGTGTGTTTCTCAAAGTTGGCTTTTCTATATGAATTTCCCAGGAATGACCGTAATGCTGACCCAACTTTCTACCTTTCTTAGTATTTCATTTTATGCATCAAAATTTATCTTATTACTTTTTCTTTTTGGTGTGCAACCAGTGCATTAGAAGTTGCATATTTACGTCCTTGTCCATTGCCAAAAAAAACCAATGACCTTTATTTTTGCAGTCCTAAGTATACCTTCCAGCACTGCTTAGAGCTTCTGAAATAGATGATGTGCCAGTTCATGTAAACATAACCTAGACAGTACAGGGATTTTTGTCAAGGAGATTGCTCTCATATTTAAAAGAGCTTAGTTGAGTCCTAAAGGACTGAGGTCTTCTCTTTAGCTCTGTTCCAATAAGATCTGAACCCACACCATTTCTGTATGGTACTTCTGACCCCCAACTCTGATGACCTGTGTTGAGTTGCTGAAATAATCCTGTAATCTTCAGTTAGCTGATGTCAAAGGAAAATAAATAGACCATAAAAGCAGGATGACAGGAAAAAGACAAGAAGTCTTTGCAATAAGATGCCACTGTACTCTTCAGCTTTCCCTGCCAAGGAGTAATAACCTAAGGAATTAATTTTATCAGTATTGTCGAGTTTACTCAGCTCAGCTCTGGCTGCTCTTTTCTTGGTCTCCTTCTCTAATTCTTTGGAATGCTTTTAAGTTTTGCCACAAAATCGTGAAATCTTCCTATGGAATGATGCCACTAGTTAAGGTTTGGTTTTACAATATAAGGCAGTAAAAATAAATGAGATCTAGCTGAAACATTTGATTTCCAAATTTTTTTAGTTTTACATTTGCATTATGATGTTGAATTAAACACATGCCAACATTGTTATACATTTTATTGTATAAAAGCCAAGCACTAGCTATGAATCATATCTGTTACCTGCTAATGAAAAAGATTTATGTATACTTTCCTAAAATGTTTCGATTTCATTTTGTTGTATTTGTGTTGCAATTTATGTATGTATATAAATAGTTTTTCTGTTGCCATCATCGACATACTTAGAACTGGATTCTGAATTGAGATCCACAGCAATATTTTCTTGCTTGTTCATCATCAGCTACAATGCCCATTAGCTAACTGATTTAGCAAGACACATGGTAACATAGCACATTTGATATCAAAACCAAGACATTCTGTCTAGAATACATGAGAAGCCAGCACCCATCCCCAATTACTAAGAGGAACACTGCCCTCATATTAAATTCTTTTGGTTGCTTTTGATCACAACCATAAATGTGTTGTGTGGTTTTAGATATTTGGAGCTAGAAGTACAAGTGCATTGATTATTGTGAAACAGTAACGTGTAACAACAATAACTTCATCTGTAATAAGGCATGCAACACGGTAATTACGGTGGGGTGGCTAAGAAAGCAATCTGGAATGAAGAGGTGGGGAAAAACCCTGGGAACCTGCTTGAACAAGAAGTGCTTTGCAATTCTCTTCTCCTTTTGCATATTCCTTTGTCAGTTGGGCTCTCTAAGGGAAAACAGTTTGCAGCAATATTTTTTACAGCCATATTTTCCTTCTCTTCCAATTTTAATCAGATAGAAGCAAATCCTGGCTTTGCTCCACAGGTATCTTTTTAGGTAGAAGGGCTGATAAGCAGCTAACTGCATGAATGAGGAGTCAAGGGCTCAGGCTTCTGAGGATAAACGGATCCACTTAAGTAGATGCTTAAGTGGTACTAAAGTCCATAAGTCATGAACCTGTACTTAAGTCCTTTACTTAATAAAAACTGTCTCAAATACATATTGGAGCACTTTGCTGTCGGGGAAGGGCTAAGTCTTCCCCTGAGTATCCTCTGCTGCTTATGTCTTTCTTGCTCAGTGGAGAACAATTTTTGGCATATAAAATACAGAATCCTTTCTATCAAAGTCTTCACATTGAACTCCTCAGTAAAAGAGAAATGAAGTGGCCCTTCCTTCCCAGCATGTAGAATTACCAGGTGCCCAAAAATTTTACTCAGACTACATTCAAGTGCAAAGTCTCTGCCTTAGTCTTCCAATAGGTATGAAGTCATGCTTTCATATTTTATTTAGGAACACCTTGTGGCTGTTTAAGCTCTGGAGATAACTCTTCTGATTTTATTTTTCCCATCACAGTACTTCAATCTGAAAAATTTATGATGTGTTTCATCATTGTGAATTTCTTTCCCTAATTTAATATCTGTTAGATGGAATGATGTAGTGCCTTGTGTAAATAATGCCTCTTACATTGGCCTTTATTCCTTAGCATTGGTGGGCTGTTCCCTTTGGAGCTGGATCACTGTGTATCCGTGTTCAAGCCAAGTTTGCCATCTTCCCTATTTGCTTTATATTCATTCGTGCTTGTGATTGGACTGCTCCTATGCACCAAAATATGAGCTTAACTAGGCAAGCTTATGTGTAACAGCACCTAAATCTTATTATCATGGAACAGTCTTTGCACAGACTACACAGAATGTAGCAAATTGAAACAGTGGTTTCTATTTGAGCACATAAATATTTTCTCTTTTACGGAATATTTTTGATGAGAGATAGCAGAGAATCATAGAATCATTTAGGGTTGAGAAGACCCTTAAGAGTGAGTCCAGCTGTTAAACCTAACGCTCCCAAGTTCATCACTAAAATGTGCCCTTAAATTCCACATCTACATATTTTTAATACCTCCAGGTGTGATGACTCCATCACTGCCCTACTTTCTCTAAGTACCTGCTTGTACTTCATGTTAAACTCTAAGAACTAATTTTTAAAAAACCTCAGTTCTAATCCAAAGCATTTTTAAAGGGAGATAGATGAAATACTAACCTTGCATGGCAATATAGTGTGTAAGGTCTCTGATTAACTTTTTAAATTTAGACTCTAAGAGTTCCTAGAAGAATGAACTTAAACCTGTGGACCAACCACACTAAGTTATTATAACAAAAATTTGTTAAAATACAATTTAAGATTTTCCCAAATATCTGAGTGTTCTGAGGAGAATAATGAGAAAGACTGTTTTGCTGTAAAATGGAAGACGGAGGGAGCACAATGGAAGAAACAATAAAAGTAATGGAAATGATACTACATTTACCTATCTGTGATTCTGTCGTGACATAGTGATAGCATAGAGATCTATACAGTACTGAAAATCCATAGCACTGGTTTAATGACTAGTTTCATAGATGTAAAGCAAAGCACACTCATTAGCATAACATTTTATATTTATATAAATGTCTTGTCATGAAACACTGGAGAGGTTTTCATTGATTTCTATTCTAGCTCTGTAACAGGTGTGATTTATGCCATTACCATGAAATTAATACATAGGCATAAAGTGAATTTACACCCTGACTGCACCATCCCTCTTGCTGGCACATGACACTGAAAGATTGGGGGGCGTTTTACTCTCTCCTATCAGGCTGATATCTGTTCAGTAATTTAGAACTGAGCTTTCTAGAGTATTTATGAAATTTTGCTTCATTGTCGCTTACATCACAGTTTGGCAGCTCCTGGGTTTCAACTCTCACTTTTTCCAGCAGGTTTTTCGGACAGTTATAGCCAACTGTAGTCAAACCTTGCTGGACTTCATGTTACCAAGTTGGAAATAAATTGTGATTTTATCTAATCTAACTTCAACATAAGGACAAATTGAAGTTTTGAAAGATTGTAATAAAAGCTGCATGAGTGTAAGCATGTCTAACATTTTTACTAGGACAAAACCTTAAAGGACATCTGTCATGACAGGGAGTGTTGAAACATTGACTATATATACCTATCAAATGAATGTATGATTAGAGTTTGGCCAGATGGGAACTGATCATTTGTTCTTGGAAATTAGTTTCACATCACAGGGTTTTTATTTGTTTCCATTTCGCACATCACTAGAATTTATTTTTAAAAAATGTTGGTTAAAGGTATTAGGGCAAGAAGATAATTTGTTTAAATACACTTGTTCTGTTCTTTGGAGAGCACAGAGGTATGGTAATATAGCAAAATATGTATAAATGAGAGTTTCCATAACTAAATTATTGGGAGCAGAGCACTGCACAAGGGGCATCTCCAATTAGATCACTCCACTTCTGTCCCTCATACTTTTTTTTTTATTATACAATCCAGTGGATTTCACTGCAAGAAAGTTCTAAAAATTATATTGCAACCATGTTTGTCTCACAGCTCCAGCACAGAACAAACAGGGAATTTTTTTCTGCCAAATTGTCCTACAAGGGGAAGTGTTTCTTTAGTCATTAAGTTTTTTAAAAGCACAGAGATTTCTTTTAAAATCTACTGTTAGGTAGAAGTGAGAGCTGGAGTCCCAGATTCCTGGCCTTTGGTGGGCCCTCTGGACTTGTCTGCAATGGTCTTTCCACTGAGAATTCCTTTTATGGGCTTTATTTTCTGAATTCCTTTGCTGTAGTAGTTGCATTCAGAAAATGACTAATGGTTTAATTATGCAAAAATAAATGTTTTTCATAACTCCTTCCACTGAGCATTCTCTCTCTCATAGAAGATATTGCATAAGAAGGAGCTGATAAATACTGTGACTTAGTCTTCAAGATTATATGTATCATTTGATTTAAATTAATTAGGCATGAATATTCAATTAACTCTGAAATAACCCTCTGACTATTCTGTCCAACAGTTGAAATTCTTTCTTTCTAAGAGAGACATCTATAATGTTATGTCAAGGATGGATTTATTGGGAGCTCACAGTTATCTCTGTAGTGGAGCACAATTATTTAATTTAAACAATATATGAATGATCGGAAATAACAAAAATAGCAAAAAGCTGCTGGTTTTAATCCGTGATAATAATATAGAATTATTTTAAACCCTACTTTATATGTTTTTACATGCAGGCTATGCAGTTACTTTATACAGAAAAAAATCAGGTCCATGGATGATAGAGTCATCAGTGTAATTCCTTCCCTCATTCAGAACAGAATTTTGGTCTCCATTTTTAACAAACTAATTCAGTACATTTTATGTAACATTTGGGGACTTAGCTGCTTCTTCAAGTGTTCAGCAATTGTAGTTCTTGTACCCTTATAATTCGGTGTCGTGTTACATCTCTCTCTTTCATTGAAAAAGCTTTCAAAGTCATTATAAGACATTTTCACATCAATGATAATTCATTTGTGTAATTTTGAAAATTAGATTACTACGTAATGGACGGCTGCTAATATGTACTTTGGAACATTTGACTTTATTAATGATTTTTGGTGTCTTGTTTTCTCGCCCCTTGGATTCAGCTCCTCTTTCACTCAGGTATCTTGGTGTCCCTAAGCCTTTCTGGGCCACAGCTGGAGAAGGTGGTGATTGACAGGACCCTGGTGGGGAAGCTCATCTCCGACACCATCAGTGATGGTAATTACACCCATGTGCAAATCAATTGCCTACATTAACAATAGAGTAGAGAAGCAGTATGTCAACAGGTAGACTAATTATTGCCACTGGGGACTTGCAAACACAACAAGTAATTGCATGTAATGCTATAGTTACAACCCTCGGGACTAAGAGCACTTTAAGAATAATATTTAACATCAAAGTTTTCAGGCTTGTCAAATGCTGCATGGGTTTCTAAAATTCAGTTTCTTACACACTGTAATCGCTGTGAACATGCCATTTGAACTTGTCATGTTTATTTCGTAAGTGGAAAATGGGACAGAACCAAACATTAGCCAATTGAATAATTGCATGGGATAGTTATTATTAAAGTTGTTATTAAAAAGGCTGGATAACATTAGTTATGTGGAGGTGTTCTGATTTAGTTTCTTGATACCCACAATCTCACTATTGTTATTAATTAGTGACTGCTAAAAGTTAAATTTTCATTTAATGCAGAAGAAAACTTACAAAAAATCCCTGTTTTTCAAAGCTTTATGATATGACTCATATCATTAAGAAATCAACTGGTATCTTGGCTTCTGCACCAGCAGGAGTATGAAATTTTGGTATGAGCCATATTACATGTGCACTACCTTCCAAATTCTTTAAGAGTAGACCCACATTGCATCCTTCTAGTAAGAATATGCACTTAATTCAGGTTTCATCTTTAATGATTTAATTTTCTCTCTACCCAGGCAACTATTGAATACTGGCCTAATTTTTAAAGAAACTACAATACTGTGTCCCTCTGATCTTTTCTTATCAATATGTTGTAGTGTAGTCTTCAAAATTAACATTAATATAACTATGTTAGGAGAATCTTTATTTATAAAAAAAATGTAACCCTGACCTCACTTTTTATTAACTAATTACACAGCAAGCACAGAACATGTTTACTATCTTGTCTTCTTTTTTTCACTCTTCACCTTAATTACTGGGCTACTAATTCCATCTATGATTTTTTGCCCTCTGTTTCTGAAGGTGGGATTTCATACTTTCAGGTGATGAAAAGCATGGAATCTAAGGATATACCCAAACTGCAGTAGTTTGTGGAAATTATTTGGAATACTTTGTCTTTAAAAAAATAATAAAAAATAAATTATGTTGATCATGCCTTACCTTGGCTTAATATGTCATAGAAATATTTGTTTAGAAAATACTGCTAACTAAATGAGCTTGCAACTAAAACAGAAATAAAGCAACAAATATATTTTACTACATTTAGAGCACTGTATGCATTATATAAATAACATTATATGTTTTGTTCCTATTTTCACTTATTCAAGAGTTTCTTAAACCTCCACATTTGTTAATACCCAGTCGGAAGGTGAAATAAAACTGCCTCTGTTCAGTAAAAGCAAACCACTCAACAACTTTTGTTGCAATACAGTTTTTATTTTCATGAACAATAAAAGAAGATGCTTTTGTTACCCACACAAATAGTGCTCAAAATACAAATTTTTATACTGAACTATCCTCACATGAGAAACATGAGATAATGTTGTCCTAGAGGAAATTAATTTTAATTCAACAAAATAGAACATCTTTCCAAATCTGACTTAAAATTACAGTTGTGATTATAAAGTTGGCCAAGAGAAATTCTACATTTAGTAGAAGAAGCCTGTGTAAAAAGAATAGTTCTTACTTCAGCACTTGTGTATATATAGAAAGGGATAAGGGTTACAATCTGCCAGAATTACTTATTAAATGGTGTAATTCTCATTCAGAGTAGCATGTCCTCTTAACATTTGGAATAAAGGTCAGATTGTGTGCACAAAGTACAGAATTACTGCTGCTTTTATAATCCTCCTGCACCTAAGAAAGTGCTCCTGATTCTTACTATTTACAGGCAAAATTTTATCAGCATCTGAGGTGTGCTGCAGCTCATCTTTAATGTAAACTGTGTCTGTGAGGACATCAAAATAATTTAACTGTAAACACAGATATTGAGGAGACCATATTCAGTGGTTTTCAATTTTCATGTGTGTGCAGGATCTAAGTTATAGCTTCTGAATCACTTTATCAGATGCTTTATCACTTTTTTTTTTTTCCAAAAAAGCTAGTGTTAATGTTACATTTCAAAGGCAATTATTTGGCTCTAAACTCTACCCTTTAGCATTTGCATACCAGATACTTCAGAGTTGTGCCAGGACATGACTGTTGGAAAATGCAAGTGGTTATAAATCAGACTAAAGAAAAGCAAAGCTGAGTAGCCAGTTTTCCATGCTTATATGTCAGACTAAGCTGTCAATCTACTAAGGATATGTAAAATTTAGATTTAAGAATCTGAGATATTAGTAATAAATGCTTTTTTTAAAGTTTCTTTTTCAGAGGTTGTTCCACAGAGTTTTGTTTGTTAGTTTCTAAATCTGGTCTTACTTTAGTTTGCATCTTCCTTTTAGGAGAGGTTTCTGAGTTTACAGTCTGAGCACAGCTTTCCAGCTTTATTTTAAACCATCAGTGATCTGGTACTAGTTACCTCAATGACTCAGTTCATCCTCAGACATCTCTTCAAGAGTGGATGCTGCTTGAATAACTGAGTAGCACTTGGGAAAAATCCTAGATACAATTTTCTAAATAATTTTTGTTGACAGATTAGTTGATCACTTTTATATTGAACTAATTTGGTCTAGCACCCCTTTATGATAACAGTGGGGATTCCACTGAGCTTTTCCAGACTCCAGGGTAGTCTGTTCCATCTTGCTTATTTGTATTGTTGGAGTACCCCCATGTGAAGCTTTCTGTGAACTCATAACCCCTCTAAAGCCTAATCCTGCATGGTAACAGCCTCCTTGGTGTCTGCAGCAGCACCAGGAACCTTACAAAGTCAAAATACCAGACACACCTCGAGTACTAAATTTAGTACTAAAAATAGTAAATTTGCCTTTCTCACCCTTAACACAAGCTAAGCTAAATGAGGTGCATTTGCAAAATACTGGTGGATGTAACCATAAGAAAAAAAAACACTGAAGGCTGAATACTGAGATGAAAATTAATGTGGAAGGGAATAAAATGTATATTTGAATGTAGTAGCAATTTGATATGAGATAACTTATTCAGGTGTATGTAATCAGAGTACTCCCTGGATTTTATTTCTCATTTCCAAGAAGGTCCTGACAGGATGATACACTGATATGTTTCAGGACATTACCAGGCTTTCAGTGTAATATTTAAGACACTGTCCTGAAAAAAATTGCCTTTTGCAGCATCTCAGTGGAGTGTTCACTACTTTGTTTTTTCCTAGAGACAGGTATTACAGTGCTGACAGTTTTTATCTGGTGGGTTTTTTTCAGCTGTTCTTACAGACAATTTCATCATCTTGTCATTTGAGGACCACAACCAACTCTGCTTTATTCAGTTTACAAAGATGGTGGATTCTCCCGATGTAAACAAAAGGCTGGAAAAACTCTCTTGTTTGGACTCTAAGGTACAGCTGTCAATCGTGACTGCAAATATTGCAGGAACTATACATCATGAATCACTGGTGTTCACTGGTATTGTATAGCAGCATAAATTGCAAACCTTTATATAATTGACCAGAGCAGCTCAAACTCTAAAAATGACAGTTACTGAAAAGTAAAAAAAAAATTACTATGGCGTTCTGAGTTAAGGAGTTAAAATACTGTGCCAAGAGGGATCCAGATTTCTATCATGTTTATTTTCAGGCTCAGACACACATTTGAGTTACCCCTGCTTGACAGATTACCTTGTGTCCATCGAGCAGCAGTAAGTGACCCTTGGCACATTCTTGGCATCTAACAAGCATGAAGCAAAGTCTGTAATGGTAAACCTCAGTGTAAAAGATTTAAGTTAATGTGTTTTACCTCTTGTCTGTTGTGGGCGGAAAACACACGCACGGTCGGTTACTGTGGCTCAGATAGACACAAACACATGAAGCTCTGATAATTCAGTCATCTGTCTGAGCTCCCAGACTGCTGTAATTCTTTGCAGAAATCTTAATTTCCCCACTAGTTACAGTAATGGTATTGTCGTTGGGGTTGCTTTTAGAATTAAGCCACTGAGTAAGGAATCACGGTATAGAAGCTGAGTTTCTCACCACAGGCCAGCTACGTGTGTGACCTTAGGCAAGTGCCTTGGTGCCTCAGTGTCTCAATTCCCTAGTTACACAGCAAAGATTGAAATGCTCCTTTTGAGCAGCCTTTTTGTGTGGGTGTCTCTTCACTACAGTGACAGTAGCAGCTGAAAGGTAGCCTAGAGAGAGAGCTGAGCTGGCTTTAAACTACCCAGTCTGGAGGTCAGTGGAAACCAGCTCATCTCGAGATGAATTATGCTGTGTGGTGGATGGATTGGGCTGGGTAGACACAACTTATTTCAACCATAAGCCCTTTGGCATCAGGACACCACTTCCTTAGGTGGAAGTGCTTGGTGCTACAGCAATATGAAAAAATAATCAACCAAGGCAATTAACTTTGAACAGTTGAGGTAGGGAAGGGGCTGCATCCAATTCACTGCAAGAATGAAGAAGGGTCAAGCCTTTTCCCAAGAAACGTAGAAAGAGATCGTGAGCAAAAGAGAGCGTTCGTGTTTATTTCAGACTGGATAAACATTAAAGAAAACAATCCTGTGCTAGCAAATATTTTCCTTGACAACTCCTCAGTAATTTGCTTCCTCACGTAAGGGAGCTTGCATCTACAAGGCAAGCTTTTTAAGGATATGTTTAATTTAAGTTTTGCCATGATGTGTTTTAACTTGCTTGGTAGAAATACTTTCTGCTAGGATTAATATCTAATACATTTTCCAGGCTGTTTCAGTTCAGGGCCTCTTTTCAGCAATGGCTTGTGTTTGCAAGATTGATCCAACCTCTATAACGTGGATTTGAGACAGTTCACTGTTCACTGGGAACTGAGCTGATACATACTTTACTTTAAAATGCTGTGCCTTGTGCCTGGCCTGTGGCGTTCATTGAGGCTGTGCTTTGGGAGCGAGTGTGGTGTGCGGCGAGGCTTTTTTCTTAATAGCACTAAAGTTTAACGAAGAAGCTGTGGTGAGCTGCCTTTGTCATTGAAGTGTGAGGGCCACAGCTCCTGACTTAATGTTTAGTGAAACCAGAAGTGTCTGCTGCACTCCTTAATAGGGTTGTTAAGTTCAGTTCTTTGCTGACACAGCTGAGCTTCTCAAAACACCTCCACTCTCAACGTTGACTTTGCTTTCTCTTGAAATCAGTGGCAATCACTATGGAATATTTCTCCGCCAGCAAAAAAAAAGGCATTTGCATTTTTTAATTGAATGTTCTTTTGTGTGAGGCTAGCTAGTTAGGCAGCTAAATATAATTTTTATTATCTTCAGAATTGCACCAGTGTGAGACTGCAGAAAGTATTATTCACTTCTACAGTAATTTTGTGTCGGCTCTCTGCATTGATTTAGGGTTCTTCATGGCTGATTTTGGTCAAACTTCAAAAACTGAAAGATCACAGACATAGCACTAGTGTCACTCGCAGTAGAAAAATAAGATCTTCCTCAATTGCAACTGTGCAAACTTGTAATAGTATGTAACAATATGTAACAATAACAAATGTTGGGGGTTTAGGGAAAAAAGGGTGCTTTAGAGTTGGGATTTTGTTCAAGAGAAATTGAATGAAAAAGGTAGCGTGCACTGGTATAGAACTAACACGGGATTAAAATCTGGAGCCAAGAAACAGGAAATTTGATTGTAGCCTTCATTTCTGCCTCTGACTTTTGGCGTAGTCTTGAGAAATGTAGTATTTGGGTTTACAGTCCCATTTCTAGAATGAGGAAAGTGTTTGTAATGATATAATTAAATTTCTGTCATATTATCATTGTAATGATAAGCAGCCTCACATTGTTCAATGTCCAGGCTCATGGTGGGCAAAATTGGCAGCAGTGCTGGACTGCCAGAGTTCTGTCAATAATAAGAACATGTCAATCATGCTTTCCTCCTCACGGCTTGATATTTATCCAAAAGTTGAGGTTTTAATGCAATGCATACCTAAATGAATGAATTAATCTCTCTATCCTCTTCCTTTATAATTGATACCACCTTGAATTTTATTTGCACTTTGAAACAATAAAGGAAGACTTATTACAGAATCACTACAGTCTTGAAGACCAGCAAAATAGAAAACAAACTATTATTATTTGCCTTTTCTCAGTGACATGAGTCCATGTTTGAGAGTGACATATCTAATACAAGACGTAAAGGTCGACACAGATTTGTGGCTGTTGTGACATGTGAAATTGTTACGAACAGTTAATGCTGCAATACAGGACTAATTAATACTTGTGGAAGAATTTGCACTTTTCCAGCCTAATCAATGCATTGTCACCAAATTAGCTATTCTAATTCAAGTAGCAGCTACCTGCTAACTATTTTGTATGTTTTATCTTTACCCATTAAAATATTTTGACAAGTAAAACACAGGATATTCTGAAAACATCGACCTTCTGCAAGTTTTTTCTGTCTGTGTTTTTTTAATCCATTTCAATTTACTGAAGGAGGCAGAACAAGGAGTTAAATGTTTACCATGAGAGAACAACATTGGTAATTACTTTGATTTCAGTTCCTTTTGATGTGTATTCATGGGATGAAGAGGTCAATAATATTATGACCATGCAAATAGAAAAGGGTTCTTTTTGACCATATAAAAAACAGCAAAGGATTATTAAAGCATTAACCTTGATTTTAATGGCCTTGGTTGAGAGCTGAGATCACAATTTGGATGAGCCTGATTATTTACTAAATACAATACATAAATGCAACGGGTTCTTAACACCCATTGCACTCTGGCATTATCGCATTACTGCCAGCCTTTGTTGCCTTGCAGACAGGAATATGAAAGCAATCTGTCATGTAGTGAGACTGGCTCCAGAAGCATTTCTCTGATAAGAAGACCCCCTGCCCTTTGCTAGTGTCTGGTCCAGTAGGCTTAGCCATGCGCTTAATCCCCAGAAAGTGGTTCGATTATTGCTGACCAGCAATGGCAAGATAGTTTTTTTTTCCCCTAGCTATCAACCTTCCATTAATTCCTTAAGCAGAAATGCGGTGCAATCTATATTTCCTTGGCATGTGTCACCCAGATGGTGCACTGCTCATGTTTTCAAATAACCATGCTCCAAATAACAGAGTTTGAATAATAAATTCCACAAATCCTTCCTGAGAAAGAGGCACAATTCTCAAGAGCTGCATAAACTTTACGCATGATGCTGTAGCTCATCCACATTATGCAGAAAAGTATATGTTCTTTTGCAAAGCGGATGTTTGTGTTTCCATTCCTTAGTTTTGGGAGGAAGAAGAAAGATATATGTTTGCTCAAATACTGTAGAATATATTTAATATTTGATTATGTCTTAAACACTAGCCTTAGCTCCGTGGTCAGCTTTGCAGAACTTGTCATTTAATATGGCTAAGCTTAAATCCTGTGTGGAGGTCGATGCTGTCAAGCAACCATGACTGTACATTTTGGTATTGATTGGAGTCATTGCAGTAAATTCCTTCTTAACTCATATTCCTTTCCATCCCAATCCCCTCCCCACAGATAAAAGAGTGAGCATGTCTTTCTGTCTGAGGAGATATTTCTCATGTTTACAGACAGCCTATATGAAGATATATGTACGTAGTGCTCTGTGTATATATATATATATTCTTTCTCACACATCCAAAGTAAATGCTCCCATTTGCTGCTACCATGCTATTTTATCACCTCCAATATTTCCTGCATTTTTTTCTTCCAGCAGATTTCTTATGTTGACATACTTGGACCAGAAGGTAGAAGGATGAAACGTCACCTGGCAATAAACTGTATGCAAGATCTGGTCATTTGCTGGTGGTCAGCAACTAGTGATGGAGCATGGCCTTGGTCTCCTATTTCCTGTCAGAGGGACAGAGCCAACCTATTGCTCTTAGGCTGTGCACATGGAAAATTGGAGGTAAAGTGATGAACTCTCTTGTTATGTGATTTTTTCAGATTTGCTGAAGAAATAGCTGTTCAACTTAGATGCATATTCGAGTGGATATAAAGAACAGATATGATTAAAACGTAAGACAGGAAGATCAGCCATTCTAATAGTAAAAACAAAGGTTTGTTATTTAACAAAAAAGCACCTTATTTGCTGTGTTTACTATTTTCACATCAAAACTGTCGACCTAAGAAATGTAGCCAGGAAATTAGGTCTTTATCATGAAATAGCTTTGGTGCTGCTGAAAATACAAGTGTCAGAGTTCCACTAGAGAACTCTAATATGAATTAGCAATTGTAACTGTTGCATGTATGTCTGATGCAATTATTTTACATTGTCTGCAATGTTAACTGATAGGCAATTCACATCTCTTTCAAGTGTTTTTCATAACATATTAGCTATGCCCAGATGGTGGTTAAATTTTTGTTATGAGTATTGGTCAAATCAGGGACTGATATTTTTCACAAAGGAAAAGTTAAAACTCTCCATCTACAGGTGGGAATGAAAGCGATGAATTAGGGCAAAGCTCCAAGCTGACCCTCCTCCCGACACCTACTTAGCTTACCTTTATAGGTAGATGTTTTCATTTCAACTATTATTTTTTGTTTCATCTATTTAAGAATGTTTGAATCCAATGTGTTTTGTTAGGTAGAAATACAGAAATGAAGCTATCTGGGCATACTCTGAAAGATCCAGAACCTGAATTAAAAATGTAAAAGCTTTTCTGGACTAACATCTTGTATAGATGCTTCTGAATTTGGAATTTCATGTTCAGTTTATCTTTACCCACTTCTAATATGAACTACAAAGACACTGACTGTGGGAGAAGAGCACAAACTCGAGGATCAGCTGTGAAAGAGCTGTTCTGGATTAGCTATTGCAGACTATTTCCCTGTAGGGAAAACCCCTAAGTAACACTTAAGAATAAGCTACTCTTACAAACAGCATCCTCCTCTCTTTAATTAGGGAAGATGTAAATGCTTTAATGTCTTGGAACTATTACTTTGATAACTAATATTCATTTAAGTGAGATTCTTTTCCCTTGGGATTTTCTACCTATTGAAAGCAAAGAGAAAAGGTAGCTGAGACAGCTTTTCTTTTCTTATTTCTGTCATTAGTCACTGTAGAATTGAAGTTTAAATTACCTCCAGCTTTGCCTTCTTTACTTCTTTTCAATTGACCTCTCTCCACTTGCGGTCATCTTTGACTCATCTCTCTCCTCTGCCTGATCTACACCTGCAGTTCTCCATTCCCCCTGCAGCTATGCCAAATCACATAGAAAAAATTACTCTGGGAGCTAAAATGTGTGGCTGTTCTTTCTAAGCTTTTCCAGCCTAGTCCCTGGGCCAATTTGATATTTATGAAACTTCATCCTAACATTTCAGACCTTATTTTTTTACCCTGACTTCTGTATGTCCAGGTTCTGACAATGACATTCCTGTGCCTTTTTTAACTCCTTCCCACATTTTCCAGAAAGCTCCCTAATGTAGCAGGTTTTAGTCTCTATTTTCTGTGGTTTTTAGAGACTCTTGAGAAATTTACAGAAACCACCTTGTCAGTTTAAAGGTCTCTGTGTTTCATTTTATATGTTTTAGGGAGATTTCCAAATCACAGCATTCCCCTGCGTCTTTCAATACACCTTGTTTTATCCTTTTCTGGTTTCAGCTGTAATATAGTCCCAAGCACATCACTGGTGCTTTACACAATAGTGATAATAAACATTCCCTGAAGCTTTAGGCCTAAACTCATTATCATTTTAATTTGGCCCATATTGTAACAGAAATATAAGAAACTTCTTTTTAAAAGCAGCACTGCCAAATTTGACTGTTCAGTTGCTTTCCCCTTTCTGATTCTTTGCCTGTACCTGTAAGATCTTCAGGTGAAATTTCTTTTCCTGTATTTATTAATAAAATACCAAGCACTATGCCAGGGCTCTGGAAGATTTAGTCATGTATGAGTAACAAACCATCTTGCTGGTTGTCACTTAGGCTGTTCCATGTACTCAGCTCCTGGAAGGCTCAAGTCACTCTGCCTATACACTTAGCCTATATGTCCATGACATGTCACCCATGGAACTGTTTTTTGAGGTTGAGGTTTTTTGTTTGACTTCTCTAGAATTCCTTATGGGCAGGAGATAAATTCCTGTGCATGGATGGGAGAATGTCATAACCCAGAAGCTCTAGAATTAGCACCAACCCCCAGTCTGCATTTAATTGCGGTGCATTTTTCCCCTACAGTCTTGGAGGGGAACTTTAACTTAACACCTTTAAATTCTGAAGGATGTTTAATAGCTTATACATGAGAAAAAGCATAATTAGCATTTCTAGAGAGCTTGTAAACGGTTACTCTCTAGATCAGATACCACAAAAATACAGTGGTTCTATAACCGTGCCTTATTTGCCTCTCTTTGCCTCTCATCCCTTGCCGTTTGTAGTATTCCTCAGGTATAGATCTGAAATAAAAACTGGACATGCTGTTGTTATTCGTGAAAGTAAATCCATATTTATCATATTTGACCAGTAATATTAATTTACTCCCAGTAAAATATTACTGTCAATACAAGAAAAATGAAAAGTGTGAACTTACTCAGTTTAGAGCATTTATCAAAAAGAAGTGTAGTAAAGTAATACCACCAACGTTTTACTTGAAAATAGTAGTATCAATTGGATAAAATAGCATTATTATCTAGAATTAGGAGAAAAACAGAAATTGCTGAATAACAAGACCATAAAGAGCTGTTTGGCATGCTGGGTTTATGAAACAAAGCCCAAGGAAATGCATGGGTGCTCCCCACAGCCTTCACCTCAGTGCTGACCTAGAGAAACCACAGAACAACCTGCCAGCTGCTGCCACTCCTGCTGCTGGGGCAGAGCAAAGGCAAATGGGCACTTACTTGGTACTACTTCCTGCCTGGAAGAATTTCCTGAGTGATCCTGGCTGCCCTGCAGAAGAGTGCTCATTAGGATGAGGGCAGGAATAGCTCTGGGATGAGACAACTCAGCCCCTCATCGTGAGCATCACCCGTGACTACACGTTCTGTGTTGGGATGATTCGCACTGCACATGGAGTATTTGGGGTATTGTGTACTTCAGCAGCTTTTCAATTCAGGGAAGGAAATACATTTTACTTTTTAAGCACACTATAAATTGATTTGAATTTTGCCACATGGCATTATATTTTTAGCATTTACTACTATTAAGGCTACAGGTAAACGCTATTCCTCTACAAACAAAAATAACTTTTTCTTTGCAAATCTTGAATTATGTTACTGATTTTTTTTTTCTGAGGTCAGTGTTTACTGTGTTGAATGCTGTAAGATTTGGTGGAGAATTGTCCCTTGAAGAAATAAAAGTGCTTTTCTCTTTAGCATGTGACCTTGCTTGGGTGTGCAGTGCATGTTGCTGCAGGAGTATTTGTCTGTTGGGCCTTTGTCTGCTTTCCTGTGTGCATGGGTTTCGTCCAGTAAACTCAGCAATCTCTAATTTATTTATTTAATTATTGGGGGTTTGTTTGGTTTATTTCATTTGGGGTTTGGTGGGTTTTTTTAACCTTAAAGTACCAACGATCAAAGAATGTTATTTAAATTGTCTCCCTGTGGAGATAATGCTGGCATTTTGATTTCAAAACCAGAAGAGGAATCTTCCAGAAATTATTTCAAACAATTTGCTATGAATGAATAGGATCTGATGTGAAATCATCTTTGGATTAAATGCTTTGGGAGAAAGTCATGTTAAAATCAACACGAACTTTATTCTGCAAACACAAATTAACAGGAGGTGCTGGTGCCAGGGCTCAGTTATTGTAGCACTTTGCATTTGTCTTCACCATTCTTATTTTCACTCCATTTAGTGCTAGTGGGAATGACTGAAATTATACTTCAATCTTGTGGAAAAAAATAATTTCCCTGAGAGAGAATATTATTTTTCTTTCTCCCAAGAGCTAATATTTAACAGTTATTGCTTTCACATTGTGCCTCGGATTTGTGAAATAAGCACAGCAGATATTTTCTGTGTGAGCTGTCCTACAGTTACTGCAGTGCTCAGAAAAACATCTACCCTGTGCATCTGAATGGCTGAAATATCTCACACACATACAGCAAAGAATGTGAAATCCTCAGTGTCACATTGGGTTAGAAGTTCAATGAATAATACAGGATAAAGATGATGATGATGATGATAAATTTTGCAAGAAAATAAGAATAAGTGTTGACTGGAGATCTAAATAATAAGACTGCATGTACGTCTGTAGATACAATAAAGCCAAACAAGTAACCTAGAGTAGGAGCCTTTCATTTTTATTTAGAAATGTTTTTAAATAGGGCTTTTTTTTTCCTTTTAACTTCACTGGGCCATATTTAAAACTATTTTACTCTGGTGTGTGCCACACTTCCCACTTTACATTTCTAATTAAAAATGTTTGTTGCTATTTGGAACCTAACTGTGTGAAATTAAATAAGCACTTTTTTAACATCCATTAAATAAAACAAGCATGTTTTTCTCGTCTGAAAGACACACAATTCAGTCACAGCAAGCTTATTTCTCTGTTTCTTTTGTTTTCTTTTTTTCATCTGCCTGGTAAGCCAATTTTCTGCTTAAGAACTACTGGTTAAAACTCTTACTTGTTTTGCTATGTGGACTTTATCCTTTCCCAGCACTCTATGCAAAATACTTCAATTTTAAGTGTTCAAAGATTTTCACTGAGAAGAGTGATACTGCCCACACAAACTAGCGCTATTATTTCTCTCAAACATAAAATGAAAGAGAGTGTTTTAAATAGCATAGCAGGCCTCTTATTTACAAAGATTAACAGATTCCTTTACTTGGATTGTTATGATTCCTGGCTCTAAGATTTGGGAACCTGGCATGTGTAGCATCCCTCATCCTGCTGATGAACTGAGGCAGACTCCAGGGCAGTACTGCAAGGGGAAAACAATATAAATGTGCAGTAGTGGTGAATGACTGCTACATTAATAAAGGAAATATGTATAAATTACATGGACAGTACTTAAATGCATGTACTGTATTTTTGTAGCATTCATGTCATAGAACTTCTAAAACTTTTAATTATTTATGTATTTATTTTAAAGAAAGTAATTGGTTTTGCTTCATGCAAGATTCTTCCAGAAATCTTTTCTTGAAATCCAAGGCTAAGTGCTTAGTCCAAGATTTATGGGAAGTATTTAACGTTGAATGGACTATACACCCTGCCATGTGCTATTACAGTTCTGTCTTTTCAGATCCACTGCCCTGTCCCCTCCTCCACAAATCTGACACTTGTTCTACCCATTTCCAAGGAAACTCCTCCAGCTTTTGCTTTCCCATTCCATAAGCAAATGTTTTGTTAAATGTTTTAATGTCACCTTTTAGGGTTCCAGAGACCTGCTGCTCATCAGGAAAGAAACTCAGTATATTCCTTTACATGGAATGCTAAAGCCCTCCATGCACTACATTTACCAGATAGAAAAACAACTGGCAGAATACCATCTTCTTGGAAAAAAAAAAAGTTATGATTATTAGACTTCTTATCTTTCAAAAGCATTATCTTAGCATTATTAACATTTCTGTAGATGTGTGTCTCTCTGCTTTACTTTTCCTGTTAGTGGCATGAAGAATGAAAAATAAAACTAATTTCTGACAGAGAAACCCAAATCTTCCTTCTCAGATGAAGAATATTCATTTTTTCCCCCTCCAGAATGCTGAATACCAGATACATTCAGCAGAGCTGGAAGGCAGAACAAAGAGGTCTCTCGGCTTGGTTCTCTTCCTGCAAGAGGCACATGAGGCCACTGATGCATGAGAAGCAGCTTATCTGTTCTAATCTAAGGAGAAATGTTTCTCTTGTTTTCAGCCAGAATTTGAACAGCAGTGTCTAGAAAGGTTTCCTTTAAGCCTTATGTGTTTAAACATTATGCCAAAATTTACGTTTTGAAACTTATGTTTTGTGTTATGAAAGGCAACAAAGAGTTTCTCTCCTTGCAGGAACTTTTTCCTAGTTTAGAATTGTGTTATATAGAGCAACCAGACCTGCCCTAGACTTCATTTCAAGGATTTCCTCTCAAAATTATGTGAAGCTAGGAAGCTTCTCACTTCAAGACTCATTAGATTAGTCTTCCAAAATGCAAGATTTTACTTCCTTTTAAATTCAAGGTAGTGACCATCATTTTGTCCTACTTTTGCTCTAAGAAGGCAGGACAAAATTATGAACTGGGTGCAGTTTACTTGCTGACTCTCAAACAATCATATGGCAACATTTCTTTTTCTGTGACTGTTTCCATTGCTGTTTTCCTCCAGTCACTCCTATGGAGCTGTAAAATCCATGTTTCACATCTTTTCTCCTCTATTGTCTTAACCTTCAGGGCCAGTCTCTCTTCAGAATTTAATAGTGCTTTCAGGCTCTCATCTCTCATAGGCCTGATTATTGCTTGGGTCTTCATGACTTGGAGCTTTTGAAGTGTTGTCCAGAGAAAAATACTGGTTTGGGGTCAAAATATGTAGCAGAATAATGCAGTACTTTGAAACATGCTACAGGAAGACAGAAATGTGAGTCCCACAGGGCCTCAAGGCTCATTTCACTGAAGTTATGGAAGCTTTGAAGACTTGCTTGGACAAGATTTCTGTTTCACACGTTTGAAAGGGAGCTACCTGGGTCTCTATACAGACTCGTAGGGAAAACTGCAGAACAAACAGTAACAGTTCACTTTGTCTTTATTTGGGGTTAGAGAACTCTGTGGTCACAGTAATCCTTTGTCCACAATAATCTTTTAGGAGTTTCCTCCATGCAATTTAACACCCTAATAAACACGCTTCAGCAGCTCTAACATCTGCACAGTAGCCACTGCAATGTTTTGTGGGCATAAAATGACTAGTTGCAGAGGCAACAAATTGGTGAGGGAATGGTTGAGGTGAGAAAATGTTTTTCAGATTATAAAAGTAATGTAACCTTTTATTTCCTCTTTGATACGTATTTTCATGGATCTCTGTTGAGATTGGTTGATGTGGTTTTCACAGGTTGGATGCATTGGCTTCTGCATCAGGTGCTTTTGCATTAAGTGGTTCTTTGCATGTCCCTAGCTACTCATCTAAAAGTAGCAAAGGTTTTTGTATTAATTGTCCTCTGGTTTCCAGCCAGAGAATTGCAATAATCCTTTTTTTCTTTCTTTTGAATGAGAAACCCTTTTGCTGACAAAATAAATAAACTGTCAGAACAAAACATCCTAACCGGTCCCGTCAACATCCCAAAAGACTTGTTTATAAATTTATCAGTTACTTTAGAAGTAATGGGTGGTATGCCAAAAAAAATCTGAATTTCTTATTCTCCTTTACAAGATGAAAGGCTAAACTGTGTGTTCAGTTGGTCTTGTGATCTGTGGAAATCAAATTTAAATTGCTCTAACATTATGTGTGCCTTTCTGTTTTCACCCTGAAATTTCTAGATTTCCCTCCTCACCGTCTGTCTACCTTTTAATCACATTTTTTACCCCTTTCTGTGATTTCTTACCACCTGGACTCAAGGGGCTTCCAAAAGTTGTGGCAGGTCAGTAGCTTTAATTTACAGCATGGAGATTGCTGTGGGTATACCTGAGGGCAGGGTTCGGCTCAGGTTCACATTTTCCTTTCAGTCTTTATTTCTGCATGAACAAACACTAGCAAGTTTCTGACTGACTTCCACTGCTCTCATTCTTCTAGAGACACGGGTTTTCTCTCTATTTTTTATTAAATAGCTTTTCATAAGCTCATTTGTAACTTATTTAGAGCTGGTTTTTCCCCCACGGTTTCCCTGCTCAGATCCCGTACAACACCTCTCATTCAAACCCGTTTATCATAGTACATGAATCTTCACTGGTCTCCACTGCTGCCTCCACCACTTAAGGGTACTTCCCATGTTTCCACACTACACATTCTTGCTTTGCCAGGTGCTGTCTTTTTATCACATTCTGCCTTTGTGTTCTTCTTCCCATTTGTTTAACTTTCAAGTAACCCACAATGATCCCCCCTTTTCTGCTGTCAGAAATTCATTTTTTCTGCATCTAAAACTGTATGGCACCGAACAACATCTACCACCTACTCATTTGGCAATGTATAGTAGGTGCTGTTTTAACATGCCATTGTTTCTACCACTACGGCGTAATATTTTCTGTTACCATGGCCAAGAGCAAATGATAAAAAATCAGCTATGCTCGATGCTCAGAGTAACTTAATACAGATTTTTCCAGGAATTTTGGGATTTTTAGCCCAGCCCACTTGTGAATAATTAGTTATTCTTTTACATCAGTCAGCTGCTCCTTTCTCGTCTTACCATCACTGTTAGGACCATCCCCTCTTCTATCTTCTGTTCTGCTAACCTGCTGCATAGGTCCAGACGAACAAATATGGCTCAAACTATACTGCAGAGGTTTTTTAATCCAATGAGTTAACCTTTTAAATGTTAACAGAGTAGATTTCAGAGCTCCGTTTCGAGAATGCCTATTTGTGACTGACCCACAGCCAAGCGCATTTGCAGCAGTCTGTTTTTAAGAGTAAATCGCTACAAATGAGTACCAAAAGGCTTTGGATTTTTGCCAGGTGCTGAGTTACGTCCGCACGGAGTGGGACCCCCTCGATGCCAGGTTCAGCTGTCTCCAGCCCCACCAGGTGCTGACGGTGGAGCACTCGGTGTCCGCGGCCAAGGAGCCCATGGCCGACAGCTGCGTCTACAAGTGCGTCAGGAACAGAATCCAGTGCGCCGCCGTCACCAGGATCCCCCTGCGAGCCAGGGCCGTCAGCTGCAGCAGGGATGTGACAGAAGACAAGCTGGTGCTGGGCTGCGAAGACTCCTCTGTAGTTCTGTACGAAGCCTACAGCCAAGTGACTCTGTTGGCCCAAGCAGAGCTGCTCCCTGCCGTAATAACCTACCACCCCTCCGGAGCCGTGCTGGTGGTCGGCAGCTCCCAAGGGGAGCTGCAGCTTTTTGACACGGCGCTGTCCCCAATTAAAATTCAGCTCTTGGCACAGGACTATTCACCTGAGGCAACTCTGCAGTTCAGTAAACACTGTGAGGTGCCCACCAGCCTCATCCAGATCCAGTGGGCTGCTCCTCCAGTTGCATTTCCCAGCCCTGACAGCATGGATATTCACGACCTTTTGTTGGTTAGATTTGACAAAGGACCCTTGGGAGTGCTTCACTTTAAACCTGGTAAGTTACCAAACACATCTGTTGAACCTTGAGCTGTCAAAGAAACATCTGTACCCCACAAGGTTTGAAACGCCCTAATTTTAGATATATGAGACCATAGCCTTAAAAGTAAAATTTTCCAAAGATATCTAAAGATACCATGGAGTTCTTTATGTTTTGCAATAACTTTATACCTTTTCATATGGGTTCTGACAGGATAGGACCCCGATCTGCTGTTTGATCAGCATCCCATAATGTTCCTCACTGCTTTAATAAAGCATAACGATTTTTCATCTGGAAAATTCATTTAACCTGTAGTATACAATTTTAGGAATTGTATCCATCCTGTAGTAATAACCCTAACAAGTTAATATAAGCTATATTTAATAATGAAATAGTAATGCTATTTTCTTTACCAAATTTTTTTTGCATGTATGATGTATATTTGTCCAGTATTCTGTTCTTCCTGGCTTCAGTACATGAAGTTGCACCTTTTTTTTCCTTTGAAGACTTTCCACAGAAGAAGAATGATTTTCATAACCTTCAGAGAAGTTTGGTGTGTCAATTAATTTGCAAGGAGTTGTGAATAAAAGAAGTAATAATGCTAATTTTAGAATTTATATAGCACTTCTCATTTCAGGTGTAAAGAGTCTTTAAAGGACTAAAACCACAACTAACTTCCTTTTACCAGCAGAAAAACAAGAAGCAGTAAAGAAAAGCTAAAGGGCTTTCCGAGAGTTACACAGTGGCTGAACTAAGAATAAAACCCCTGCAGTGGCTCATCAGTGAGAACTGTATTCATTTCATTCAAGTCAGGCAAGTTACAGTGGTGCAAGCCCATTGTGAGAGCTAAAAAAACAATCATGCTTAAGCCCTCCGACTCCCAAGCCAGTGTTTCAGCAGGGCAGACAGCCATCCTGGAAAATTTCTGCATTTTGCCCATTGTCTGTCCAAGAAAACAGGATTACTTCTGTAGATCTTTATGGGTGTTTTAAATGATTCTTTTGTATAAAGCTATTGAGATTAGGAAGAAGCCTTTTTAATTAAAAAAAACAGCAAAACAAACAACACTCCAAACGACTCAAAATAACAACCTAGGTGATAGTAAGATTTGAAAACCTAATTTATTTCTTTACTTAATGAGACACACATGTATTTTCATGGGGGAAAACCTGTCTAAAATTACCACAGACCTAAAAATTTGAAAAACTGAATTAAAAAATTTTACCAAGTGTGCCACTGCAAAAAGGTAAATTAATATAATAGGATGTTAGTAACAAAAAAATGTTGGATTGACTTATAGTTGTGTAGTTTTAAAAGAGCTGATCCAGATTATTGCTGTTGTCCAAAAAAATTATTTAAAAACCCATTTACAGGTTATCATTTATTTTGAGATAATTAGCTGCATTAAGTTCAATGACAGGTTTAATGGTTACAGAGTACCCCAGAACACTAATTATAATAGCTATTTGATGTTTTTGTGCATGTTGGCCGTTTAAGAAAAAAGCCAAACCCTCTAAATTATCTCTGTCCTGTTTTGGCTGGGATGGAGGTGAGCAGGAAGCACTCTACGCACCTCTACCTTGCTTTTCTTCAGTCCTCCCTGGTGAGGTTTTCTCACAACAGCTTTCCAGAAAGCACAGCTTTCCCCTTGCTATCTTTAGCACATTTATGTTCTTACCAAGGCAAGCAGGCTCTCAGTACAGGGATTTAGAGGCCTTTCCTGCTAATTGCCAGCTTGTAAACTTAATTGGACTGTCTCCCTGGGCACCGTTCCTAAATCAATTAGGCAGTGAGTTGGCTGTCACCTCTTTTTCCCAAGCAGGTTGCCTGGAAGCGCACCACCCAGGAGAAGTCAAGCATCCAAATGGGAAGATGTTGACCTCTACAGCTGAAAGTTATCACATTCTAAAATTCATTCTGTATAATTACTGTAAAATCTATTCTAGGAAGAAGGCAAAGCTCTTTCCCTTCCTCCCTCTTTCCCTCTTTGTAGTCCATCGTGCAAAAATATGCTGCTCTCTATTTCATCCTGGTGTTCAGCTTTGCACCTCATCTCCTCTGTTTGCCACACTGCCAAGGGAACACTGTGTTGATTAGTGAGTCCTTCTTCACAGTCTCAGCACTTTTTAGGTTTCTGCTGTTTAAGAAATAATGCAGAATAAATAAATAAATTATTTAAATGCATTAATAAATTATAGCAAAAATTTAGGGGCTCGTGACAACAAGACCCAGACAGGCATTCAGGACTGAAATAAAATCCCTAAGTGTCACGTGGCTTGGAAATGTTTCCCACAGAAGTCTGTTAAGAAGCTATGTCAGTGAGAATAGGCAAATATGTTTTTAACTTCCAGCTACATTATGGTTTTGGACAGGTTCTGTGAATCTCCATTGTGCTGTCTATCCAGATTTGTTTCAGGAAAAAGTCATATTAAACATACCCTCAAACGCTAATGGCAAATATTTTTGGTGTCTAATGCCAAACTCATTTCCAAAAGTGGCTTCTTGTCATTGATGTCAACACAGATCTTGGATAATGCCAAATGTAGTACTGGTGCCAGTGGTTCAGCATTGCTGGTTTCTAAAGGCATTTTAAATATGGCATTATATTTAATTAACATGAAAGTAAGTATTTTCATCTTCACTGCAAGGTTAATATGGAGATTGCCCAGCTGCTGTAATACTTTAAAAACACTAAACATTTAGGAAGAATAAAGTCTGCCATAGCTATTAAATATTAACAAGTTAAACATGGCTGTTACGCAGTGTAATGTCCATAGGCTTTAGTATGTGCAAATATAAAGGGAAATACAATAGAAAACCTTTCTTTATGATGCTAAAAAAAATTAAGTACTTTTCTGTTACTAAATGTAAATATGTAAGGTTTTTCCCCAAAAACATCAGTTCTGTGTATGCGAGTTCTCAGCAGGTTACTTCTCCTCAAGCTATAATCCGATGTTTTCCTCTGTTTTTTTCCCCTCACTTCTTTTTTCACATCACAAACTGTATTCACAACATTTATGAGAGTTTTATGAGGTATGTTTTATATATATCAGGTCTGCTTTTCTCTGTTACCAGACTTTGTTTTCCCAGCCAGTTTTATACAAGTATTGAAATTCAGCTTGTTCCCTTTCTCATCAGAACTTTTCCCATATGTTTAGTTTTCAACAAACAACATCAGAATATAAGTTGAGAAAATTTAAAAAAAAAAAGAAAACGACAAAAAACCATGTTTTTATTTAAAGAGAGTATTTAAAGAGAGAGAAACGGTAAATTTATTCTGGTCTCTTTCTAATATTTGGAGAAGTACTAATAAAGAATGGTCTATCAGAGCTACCCAAAGTGAGCAGGACTTGCTAAAATGCCGTGTGTGGCTCTTGTCACATGCTCATTTGGTTAATCAGAGTCAATAAATAACATTACTTCCTGCAGCTTTTCAGTCACCTGTTCTGTTGAGAAGCTGAGATCAACAAATCAATAAACATTCTTGTGGCAAACTTGTTCTTGGTTTCATGTGCAACTGTAATTCAAAGGTCTGTAATTCCAAGGTGTTGATAACTTACATGGTATCCCCTCCAAAAAAATGCTCCACTCAGAGAATATTGCCAAGCTAGGAGGAAGTTCCAGAGCAGTTGCAATATGGAGACTAATTGAGTAAGAGTTGCTTTGAGGTTGGAGCTGCTCTTCACTTGTGTTCATGGATCCATCTGTGTGAGGCAGATGCTGGGGTTCAGTGTTGTCCAGCAGTGCTTCCCTACAGGAAGGAGATGCTGTGAAAGTGAATTTATTCCCTACTATACAATGGTGATAATCTGCAAACAAACTTGTTCTACCCTGTGCAAGCCAAACTCCATTACATGATGTTGTCACCAGTGACTTTTGGCTACATTCATTCAACATCCATGTGTGAAGTTCACTGATGATTTTTGTCTGCTGCCCAGCACCCTCAGTCTAAGTATACCGAGATAGTAAGGTGCTATCTCTTATAAAAAATTTAATACCGAAACCCATCAACTTAATTTTAAATTATGGCAATTATTTTTAACTGTGCTGAAAAGGAGTCAGCTACTGTTTTACATACTCTGTATCAAAGTAAAAACCCGTTATCACTGGTTGTAATATTTCTTGTTAAAGGTGTGATCACAAGAGGACAACTGGGCCCTGTGGAAATCATCCACCAGTACATTCGTTATGATGAGATACAGCAGGCAATTAACGTCCTGAGCACCATGAACTGGAACACCATGGGTCAGCAATGCTTTATCTGCCTGAGTGCCATTTGCAACCACCTCCTTAAACAAAAGCTTACACCAGCCAGAGAAGGTGAGAGACTGATGATATTTCTAATGGATTTTTGTGGTGTCTTGGTAATTCTTGTGTGGATTATGACAATGTATTTATTGACTGTATAAAGAAGACAGTAGTGAGAATCCAGACAGTCAGCCAGATTATGGTGCCTCATAATCACGTGTCATTGTAGAAAAGTCATTTCAATAAAATCTGGACCAATGTGTTGACTACATTTTAGTTTGTATCAATAGTTTGTATCATTTAGTTTGTATCAATAGTGATACTAAAATAATGCACATTGTAATATATATATATATGCTATACACATTACTTAATATATATAGCTCTAGAATTCTATTCTGTAACTTGATTACATTCTATAAATTTAGCTTGTGTTACAGACAAATGCTAGTTAATACAGGGTTGAAATGTTTGTGTTATATTCATGCTGAGACAGCACCAACTTAAGGAAGGATGTTTTCCTGCAGCAAGGACAAGAGATTTTAGTATGTTATTTAAGGTGCTTTCAAAGGGTCATTCTTTCATTACAAGATGCAAAGGCCTTGAATACACTATCCTCTGCTGCCTCCTTTAGGATTAAAGCATTTGTCCTCACTGTAATCTAGCCCCCTGCAGTAGTAGCTGGGGTCCCTCAGAAGAAATTATGAATTTTAGGTTTAGTCCCATCTCTGCTGAAGCCTGGTGTGGTGCCTTCCTCTTGATTTGCTGTCTATCTTGAAACTCAATAGACTTCAAGAATTGAAGTGCCTTGATTTAGTGAAGGTGTTATCCTCCAGTCTAGCAGGCAGACAGCTGGAGACCAGGCATCTTTTGTGGCAAGAGAGAATACTTAGGATTCTGGTGTGTTTGATGATAGAAAAACTCCAAGGTGTCCTACATTGCTGCCAAGCCATCAGCTATCCCATTTTGTGGGATCTGATTAAAAAAATCTCTGTGTTGCAAACACAACATATAGACTCTAAATAAAACATGCTTTGAAAAGGACCTCTGAAAAGGGCTGGCTATGAAACTCTTCTAAAAATATGTACGTTATAAACAGATGACTGTGTGTTTCCCCCATGCAGCTACCTAGCACTGTTTTACAGCAGAAGGAATTTTATTCCATCCAGGAGTTATTCTATCTAAATCTAACAAATTTGGCATGCTAATTTGTTTTCTTTTTCATTAACAAAACCCAGTGGGACCTTTTATTTATAGTGATGGTGCAGTTATCTTTGAGATCTTTATCCTGCCTTCAACATCAAGCTGGGCTATTTAATGAATGTATAACTGTGCTAGTAGTTACTCATATTCCATGTCAGTTGAAATATTTCAGAAGTATAAAACATGCTGTCAAGAAAACAGCAATGGCAAGAGAGTATGGCTTGTTTTTCTATTTTAATCTAAATTGACTGCTGCTTTGAAAGAAAATACCTTTAAAGTTCAACTTATCTTACTATCTAGATTGGAGATAACACAAAACTAATTTACTAACAGTTTGCCTGTGTAACTAACACAGTGCTATTAGCACATTTAGTGCTATCAAGCCTAATAAAATCAAATGTAACTATGCTTGGAAGTAAAGAACCATTATCATTAAACACAGAAATGCCTAGTTCAAACAAACATTAATAATGGCAAATCAATGAGATTCTGTCTGCCTAATGACACAGTAGGTTATGTTTTGCTTTTAGAGCGACATAAATATACAGAAAATACATATATAGCAAATTGTCCGTTTTCTGCCTATAAGGCCTTGTACTACATTGTTAACTCTCAAGCAAAAGTCAAAGAGCATAAATATTACTGATTGTTTAATTTCCTTTTGGCTGTGCATGTGGGACACAAAAGTATACTGTATGTTTACTTGTAATGTTTATAATTTTGTATTAAAAACGTGTAGAAAAATGCCTAAGAGCTTGAGCTGTGGAGTATAGCAGTCAGAAAGTATTTAAAGAAGAGAGAACTTATGTAGCAAAAGAGCTTTATTTTATTGATTACAAGGGAGGTTATCCTGTTTCCCACCACTACATGCTGTCAAACCCTTAGGGTTTCTAGACCCTTTTATTTAAAATTTTTAAAGAACTGTGGGCCAAAGGAGGTTCCTCAGACCTCAAGGCCACCACAAAGAGGGTTGTGTTACCCGCTGACCTAACACAATAATCCCTGAAAAACTGAACTGCCTTGTTGTTTGCCTAAGAGGACAAAGACGATTTGAGCTAATTGAGAGTTGATCTCTACTGGACAGTCTTGTTCAAACTGTATTACTCTCATGAGTCACTTTTAGTTGTAGGCTGCTGGTGAGAACTTGATATGTTATAGACTTCTTTATCCTTTTGATAGCTTTTGTTGCTCGAAGTCATTGTCAGCTCTGCCTCCAAGCCAAAGTTTATATGCACATTTGTGTTTGTATAATCTGTCATATTTTAATTTCATCTGTCCTACAACAACATCACATTTCATCACTGTTTGAGGAATTTGACTGACTGCAAACATGAACAACCTGTTGTAATTGAAACTAATTCACTTGTTTCATTGCTGCTGTGTTTGAATTCCACAGCACAGCTTGAGGCAAGCCTTGGAACCTTTTATGCTCCAACAAGGCCTCTCTTGGATAGAACTGTGCTGGAGTACAGAGACCCCATCAGCAGATACGCAAGAAGGTTCTTCCACCACCTGCTCAGGTGAGTGACAGTTTCAACTTCTATCAACTTAAAATTAATTGCATATTTCAATAACTACCTACTTTAATGCAGTTAACATTTTCCAAGAGGACCACCCCTGAAAAAAATGCATTCATAGTTAATGTTTGTTTAACTTGCACTTTGTTCCTTTCAAACAGAGTAACGCAGATAAAGTGCTATTCAGAGCTCTTCTGTCATCAATACACTTAAATTGAATCACCCTTTCCCGTTTAGCTTCATAGAAAAAAAGATAACATGCTTCTGAGAGATTGATAGTCACCAATTGCTTGCAGATTCACTAATGAAAGAACTTACAAACTTGGAGAAAACACTGAGTTTAAAAAGATACTAGAACACAAAAAAATGCTGCATGGTCCAGGACATTTTTGTCTTTGCACCACTGAAATCTGAAAATTTTGTTATTCTCACCTTTAAAATTCTCGTATGTAAATTCATGTTCCAATAATTTTCAGTGCCATTAAAATAAGAGGAGAAAATGCAATGTTGAATTTGTCTATGAATGATATAGTATCATAGAATGGTTTGGGTTGGAAGGGACCATAAAGATCATCTCGTTCCAACTCATCCACCATGGACAGGGACACCTTCCACTAGACCAGGTTGTTCCAAGCCCCATCCAACCTGGCTTTGAACATTTCCAGAGAGAGGGCATTGACAACTTCTCTGGACAATGTGTGCCAGTGCCTCACCACCCTCACAGTAAAGAATTTCTTCCATATATCCAAACTAAATTTCCCCTCTTTCAGTCTGTAGCCATTACTCCTTGTCCTACCACTGCAGTTCCTGACAGAGTCCCTCTCTGGCTTCCCTGTAGGCCCCTTCAGATACTGGAAGGTTGCTATAGAGTCTTCATACAGCATTCCCTTCTCCGGGCTGAACAGCCCCAACTTCCTCACCTTGTCTTCACGGGGAAACTGCTCTGATCTTAGAAGAGAAATAATAACAAATTCAGCAAGAATTTATAGTGCATTGGTTTATTGTTGTATTTTTTTCAATCCATTATAACTATTGATATGCAGCAGTTTAACTGTTCACAAATATAGCTGAGATACTCCCTTTGACAACTATCCAGTAGATAAAAATAAGGAGAAATTACCTTCTGAATGATACAATGTTTGTAACACCTTGTTGAGAAGGAGTGTAGATGGACATAGTGAGAAGACTTACAATACACCCTTTTTTAGTGATTCATCCAGATTGTATACACATTGTCTGCATAGGCAAAGCAAGTTACTTTATAGCACAGGATGTGCTTTTTTTCAAATCTAAAAGAAAAGTATTCTACATTATCATCTACATTTTGAGTCTGAGGAGGATCATCTTTCTGGTAAACAGGTCCATTCCAGTGGGGATATTATTCCTTGTAGAAGAATGATCCAATATTTGCATAATATGCACCAGTCTTTCACTGGAGTTTTCTTAGCACACGTGCTCACAACAGTGGGTACAAACTCTGTTATTGCCTTTCTCCTAGAAACCAGCAGGGAAGATGCTGTTGTGGCAGTAGCCAACTTGTCGTGGCCGTGGGCCAGTTGCCTGCAGAGGACAGATGCAGGAAAAATGCCTCAGAGATTGCTGAGAGGTGTAACTCTAATGCTCTTACATCTGCAAGAGAAAGGTGTATTCCCTCTGACTCGGGGTTTGCTTCCAAGTGCTAGCAGGCATGCAGAGGCATGGAGCCCCAGCTAAGCTGCCAGCCCTTGAGGCTGCAGCTGAAACACTGACTCAGTCCTCCTAAAACAAGAACCTTCAGTGTCAGAATGCTGCCTGGACAGCGTGGGGCACAGCAGGAGGTGTGCACGAGAGTCTTCTCATGTCTTTTACTTCACACTGTAAAGCAGCCCTGGAACCATCTACAGTTGTGGCAAGTTTTGGAACAAATATGTTATTTTGCTGTTTTCCTATTGTCGAAGGGATTTGTATTCAACCGAATCAAAGTGATAGGATCGTGTGATTGCTGCAGAACAGATGGTAATGCTTAAAGCTTATCTCAGAAGACATAACCTAAGTACAAAATTAAATGTTCAAATATGGGAGATTTATCTGATAGAAAGCAAGGAAATGATGTTCAGAGCTGATCATTATTGCATTAAAGTGGCTGTGCCTTAATTGGTGTTTATTTCCTTTTAGATGTTTTCTTAAGTGACTAGAATGATTTAAATGTAGGCTAAGCAGAGAGGACTACAGATTTGCTGGGGAATGGTAAACCATGGTTCTGGGTGAGTGAATGCCATCCAGGCATGATGCAATGTCTGGGAGGATCATAGGGAGGCACAGTGCTCGCTAATTCAGTCACATGAAAGTTGCAGCTGCTGCTATTACATCTGTCTGTGATAGACCAGCAAGGCAAGACACTTCTGCCAGCCTGATTTACAGCTGAGGGTTCAGAACAGGAGGAAAAGTGAGAAGGGAATTATGCTCTTGCCTTCTCAGGTCACCAGGTTATGCCCATGAGGACACTGAAAATGGGGAGTTCCTCCCACTACCTGTTTGTTAGGGAAAGCAAGGTCAGGTGACATGGGAGGAATACAGAGATGCTGTTTGCCACTGTAGGGAGAAAATTTGTGTGGCCAAAGCTCAATGGAAGCTGAAGTTGCCCAGAACTGTGGGAGACCATAAAAACAGGGTTTTTAAAATGCATTAATATCAGAAAACAGTGCAGAAATAACATCAGCCTGGTACAGGATGAGGATGGTCACCTCACAAACAGGGCCATAAAGCAAAGATGTTTAATGCTTTGTCTCTATCTTCAACACCAGTGATGGGCTAAGGGGGTCCCAGCACCCTAAACTGAGCCCTGAGGACCATTCCAGTGCTCCAACTGGACCCCTATGAGTCTATGGGGCCTGATGGGATTCATCTGTGTATACAAAAAGAACTGTCTGATGTCATCGTGAGGCCTGTCTCCATGATTCTTGAATTGTGTTGGGAATCTGGAGAGATTCTGGTTGACTGGAAGGTGGTGAATGTTGTCCCAGTTTTCAAAAAGTGCAAGAAAATTGACCCTGGAAACTACAGGCCTGTCAGTCTCACTTCAGTGCCTGGCAAACTATGGAGAAGATTATTGAGGGAGATACTGAAGAACTCCTGAGGGACAGTGCACTCCTTGGTCACACCCAGCACAGCTTCATGACAGGAAAGTCCTGCTTATCAAATCTGATTTCCTTTTATGACAGAGTAACCCACCCAGCTGATCAAGGGAAGCCAGCTGATGTTACCTTTTTGGATTTCAGGAAAGTTTTGATACTGTCTCTCGCAGGATCCTTCTGGACAAAATGTCCATCCCCCAGCTGGATAAACACATCCTGTGATGGGTGAGCTCACGGGTGGGGCACAAAGGGTTACAGTGAGTGGGGTGACATCGGACTGGGGACGTGTCACCAGCGGGGCTCTGCAGGGCTCCAGTCTCGGCCCTGTGCTCTTCAGCATCTCCATAAATGACTTGGACTTGGGGCTGGGAGGGAAACTGAGCAAGTTCACAGACAGTACACAACTGGGAGGAGCTGTTGACTCCTTCAAAGGCAGAGAGGCCCTGAAGAGAGACCTCAAAAAATCAGAGAGATGGGCAATCATCAACTATATGAAGTCTGGGAGAGTGCCAGATTTTGCACCTGGAATGGACAACCCTTGTTGTGTTTATAGACTGGGGAATGAGAGGCTGGAGAGCAGTACTTTGGAAAGGGACCTGGGCATCCTGGTTGGTGGAAAGCAGTGCCCTGGCTGACAGGAGGGTCACTTGGTGTGTTCAGCTTGGAGAAGAGGAAACCGAGGGAAGACCTCATTGTGGTCTTCAGCATCCTCATGAAGGGAAGTGGAGAGGCAGGCATTCATCTCTTCACTCTGGTGACCAGTGATAGGAGTTGAGGAAACGGCCTGAAGCTGAATTGGGAGAGGGTTAGGTTGAATATTAGGAAAAGGTTTTTCACCCAGAGGGTGGTTGGGCACTGAACAGGCTCCCCAGGGCAGTGGTCACAGCACTGAGCCTGACAGAGCCCAAGGAGTGTTTGGACAGTGCCTGCAGACACAGGGTGTGATTCTTGGAGCTGACCTGTACAGGGCCAAGAGTTAGACTTTGATGATCCTTGTGAGTCCCTTCCAGTTCAGGATATTTGATGTTTCTATGATTCTATTATTTGATTTATTCACTTTTTTACCCTATTTCATTTAGCACTGAATACTTGCAGGCTAGTTACAAATAGCTAATGTATCTCTTCAGAGTGATTTTTTTCACCACAACAGACGTGTCTGCATGACCGAACCAGAAGACTTGGATGCAGAAGCCCTGTAAAGTGAGATTGTAAACCTGATGCAGCATTAGGGGGCATTTGTTACTCTCTTGTGAGCATGAGGAGACAAAAGCAAAGTGATCGTTTTGTACCCTACTGCAGCAAGAAGTGGAGGAAGCATAGTTCTTTCTAAATTATGTACAGTAAAATTGTGGCTGATATTCAAAAAGTATTTCTTGGCATAGAGTAGGGCCTTCTGCAGTTCATTTGGGCTTCAGAAAGAACAAGCAGCGTATTCACAGAAGTTAAATCTAGAAGATAAGGAACTGAGGAGAACTTAGAAGTTTGGTAGGAAGAGTCAGGGAAGGGGGGTTAGGAGCATGAGTGAAAGAAAAGGCTTTGAGAACAAAGGTCTGAATGCAGGTGTGGGAATGTACAGTGTCCTGCAAGGGCAGAGTGGCAGTACAGAGCCAGGTGGGAGAAGACAGCTTAGGATGTGTGTGGTGGGCTGAAGAGGAGACCAGACACATCAGGGATGGACAGGAAGGGCGGAGTCTTTCATACAAGATTAAAACATTAAAACACTTAAATGTTTCGAGATCTAAATCTGAAAAATGTTCATATAAACAACAGTTTTCACCCCCCTCTCCAGCTTTCCTTTGAATGCCCCACCAATCTGCCTTAAGCCTTTTTAGAAGGACCAACTCAGGGGAGAGAAATATTAATTCATTCTACATGCTGAGACAGTCTTTGACCTGCCTGCTGAGTCTGCCAAGAAGGTGCCAGTTATTGTTGTACTTTTAAAGATGTGAGTGTCTGTATTTACTAGAATTGAGAAATACAGTTACCTTTTCAGAAGGGCTATCCTCACCTAGTAATAATCATGTGCCAGTGATTTTACTCTTTACTGTAGGCCAAAAGGTTGTATATTCAGTTGCAAATAACTGGGGACATCCATTTTCACCTTATCAGGGAGATTATAGGCTGTCTATTTTTCTACCATCAATGAGGTCGGTTGCTAGAAAACGCTGAAGGCTGTGATGGCAGATTCCCTCTTTAGGCATGAGGGCACTTAGGAAGAAGATGCTCCATCCAAGCTGAGATGGGCAAAGGAACACTGACAGCACAACTGAAACAGATCGCCATTAGAAGGAAGGAAAATTCTTTGCAATATATTGAACTCAGCCGTGTTATTTGTATCCACCATTATAAAAGCTAAGTTCTTAAATTTGCAAACCACGCATATCTTCAGCTTCCACTAAAATAGAAGCTTAGAGCTTTGCAGGTATAGGCCCTGAATGTAAAATATGGAATACCTCCAAAAACAAGTGTTCAGTATACAAAATTAAAATTAGAGGCCTCTTAATTATATGCCAGGGATCCATTACAACAGTATTTATGGAATGAATAATTATTTTCCCTCTAAATCCTTATCTATAATTAAAAAATACAGGAACTGAATTACAAGTACAGAAATGTATCTTAGGTGTTCCTTGCCACTTCAGTAGCACTCTGGTATTTTATTATGATGTCACTGCTTATAATAATGTAACGCATTATATCATTATGTAAAATGTTGAGCAGAGGTGGATTTATTGGGAAGCCTTGGGGAGCTGTAACCTCCCTGCCCCCACCCTTTTGCTACGTGTATTTGTGTGACGGGGGAGTGGCTGCACCACCTCCTGCCTCTGTCTCACAGCCTCGTGTAGCCATGTATGGAACACGGAATGGGATGGAACAATTTTTCACTCGTTAACTGTGGCATCGCTGACTCATGGCTTTGCTTCACTCTGATCAAGCATTCGTAAATTGTACTTGTCATATTTTCTAATGCATGAAATTATCTTGTTTGTTTGACACAGACACACAGGCACAAACACATGCCTGCTCTGTTGTGTTCCTTTTTTTGAGTGGGAAAGCACGGCTAGAAAGTAAAGTCTGAAATGCAGCGCAGGAGTTGCAGAATGAAGATGCAGCCACAGCTCCGTGGTTCTGCTGTGCCCTTTCCTCCTTTGTAATTCTGGTTTTATGTTTGTGAATACACATTAAGGATTGTTTTTCTTTTTTTTTCCTCTACATGGAAAAATACTAAGATTCAAAACCACTTGGACCTTTCAATCTGATCATTTCATTAAGAGAATGTAGTTTGGTTTTTTTCCCATAGTACAAATATGTTTACACATAAATGTAATATGTTACAAAGCAAAGCTTTGTTGTAAATAACCACAGAGTGCTTTTTTGTCTTTCAAGAGCAAAGTGCAACTCTGATCACATTCACTGGTAGAATTTTGGATGGTTTCATGAAAGATTCTCCTTTGTATGAATCCAAAAAGGAGAACCTCCACCACATTTTTACTTTTGCTGTTTCCACTCCTTCACAAATCTCAGAAGTGTTTTACTCTTTCCAGTGTTCCATGTAAGATGCTACTGGGTAAAGGCAAAAAATTATCTTCCTATTGGGCAGAGCATTCATCAAGTGGTATGACTTTGCACACAGGACTTGATAGGGCTCCTTTGTAAATAAACACTCTTAAAGAAGATGAGAAGGTAAGTGGTCATTAGCATCAGGGCAGACCTGCTTCCAGCCACCGCTGATCTTTATGAATCCCTTCACTATTCAAGAGTTCTGAAATGCACTGCTATACTGCAAGACATGATGCCTGGACGCAGACAGTTATCACTTAAGTCCAAGACAGCCTTTGAAAAGCTAAAATAAAGCTCTTCTGCCCTGCAGGTACATCACTAATGCAGTACTAACTACCCCTTGGTAAGCAGGTTCCCGTATCACTAGACGGCAATCTCCAAAGTAGATATTCACTGTGAGTATTTCCATCCTAAATAGGACCCTAAATCAAAGGTGAAAAAGATGCCTCAGCTCCATAGGACTAGTTCCCAATCCCATCTGCTGCCAGCTGTATGGAACTGAGAGACAGAGTGAGCAAAGAGCTTTTATGATCCTTTTTAAGAGCACCCTAGAAGCAGAATCTATAATTATATTGGTACATAGTGTGTCACAAAATATGTATAAACATTAATGATGACATAGTTGAGGACTAAGAATGTCTTTTATATTCATAAGGTAACCTATTAGGCATTAAATTATACCTTCAGATAAAATGACCATTGATGGCAGTCAGGTTCTCTATGGTGGCCACATGAACAGAATTCATCTCTATGGGAGTAAGTTCAGTAGTAGCATTTTCACTAAAGTAGCACCTTCTGGAGAGGACTTTGAAGAGTCATTTTTTTGTCATCTTTTGAAAAACGATCAAAACCAAAGGTTTTCATATTACCACAGCACTGATAAATGAGAATTTATATTGCTGTGATGGAACTACACATGAAAAGATTCCCCTGGTCATGCTTCTTGACCTGTTTTAGAAACAAGAAAGAAAGGCACCTATTTAATGGAACTAGGTTATTTTTGCAGTTAAAGAGGTTAAAGATCTCAGAAAAAGTTTAGACTGCTTCAGTCCTATGTTGTTAATGATTTCTTTTCTTAAATCAGCTCAACACAGTTTTCAATTTCAGTCAGATACTTTGATGCTACAGGAATGACTCTAGGATTTAATTCTCTAGCAATGATTACAATGTAAGAAATAATGATCAAAATACTGGAGTGGGGGGGACAACGAATGACATGACATAGTTGCTTGAGAACAAAATCCCGTGAAGATGAACCATGACAAATCTCTGTCAGAGATTTGGGCAAGATTTGCTGCCCAACCTAATGGGAGAGACATTGCTTGGAAGATGAGAAGAGTGGCCCCTTGCACACACTTAGAGCGGTCCCAGAGCTGCTGTAATCTGGAGTCACTTTGCACAGCCACCAACAGATGCATTTTGGTGGCCCAGAGTGCCAGAAGTCATCCAGTTCTCTGCTACGTCCCCACCCATGGGACTGCACTAGAAAAAAGGAACACGAAATAGCTACACCGGACTGATGTTGTTTGTGCCAAATCTATTCCCACATGCTGGTTAATCTGACTTTGATATTGCTACTTTCAGAAGCTGAGCCCACATTGAGACCACTGTTGTGTTGTGTTGTGTAACTGATAATCTGCCCTCGTAAGGTGGCTTTTTCCTGCTGTACCAGCTGTGCAATTTCCCTGAAATCTTAAGGGCTTTAGGCATACAGTGAGTGCAGAAACAATGCAAATATATCATATTCATGGACAAAACCCTCAAAAAAATAGTTCTTAACAACACACATCCATCCTTGAGCAGCTGTTGTAAGTCAGCCTCAGCCTTCCCTGGTCATCAGTTTCTCCGTCTCCATCAACTCCACATAGTCGCTAGTAGTATCTTCTTTTAGAGTGACACTCAAAAATCTCTAATTTGAGGTCCTGACCAAGAACTGAATTTAAGATTTTTTTGTTTCTTTGAAGTCTTTCCAGATCAATTCATGTCTCATCTGTTAACCAAGACACTTTTTCTCCATTGATCTTCAGAGTCTTCCTGAGTCCTACCATTACACTTCCCTTTACTGTATGTGGACCGTCTGGCAGTATTCTATCGTGAACTCAGCTCATCAGATCAGAGTTTTCTCTCACTCCCTCTGCCTTTTTTTCTGACTTTTCTCCCATTTCCATCCAGTGCCCTGCAGGAAGAGCTGACTGAATAGTCAGGCAGCCCTAGGCTTTCTGTCTTCAAATGCAGATCTGCCTTTTATGGTTCTTCAGAACCCAAGAGCCTGTGAAGGAAAGAACACCAAAAGGAAAATTTAGAAAAAATTCAGCATTAGTCATTTGTCCAATAACTGGATGTAGTGTCTTGGGGGTGCACCTCACCTCTCATGCCTTAATAATGTAGAATTTATGTGTCCTACATGCTCATGTGGGCTTTCTCTGTGGTTAGTATAAAGACATGGGCACCCAAAGGATGAGTAATCCCATCGAAGGGAGATGTCTCAGATAAGCGTGAAGAGTCAAACGTCAGTGCCTATCCCTATCAATTAACTACAAAAGGAGCCTACCTAATTAGCTTAAATTAGCCATGTAAAGGTAAGCTGTTTGAAGATAAATGGAGTGATTTGCACTGTAAATGTCTAGCTCCTGTATCACATTATTACTGGCCAGTTAACAGAAAGATCTTAGATGCTCAGATAGTTTCTGTAATAGGATGAGAGAGGCACATAGACTAAAAAAAATATATGAAGAAAGGTTTACAAAAAGACACAAAAAGCAGACAGGCATGCAGATCTCTTTAAAACTCTCCTTTTGACTAGTTGGCCAAGATAGGAGAGAATGGGGATGTTTCTTGGTTTACACTAGTAAGTGCTGAAGTATCAACTAGAGACAGATAATAGTAATATATGACCAGCACTAGGTAAAAATAATTCAGAATTTCTAAAGGTAGTAAAGCATAAAACATCTGAAATACACACTGTGGTGTGTAACCTTACATTCAGAATGATCTTAACACCTGAGGACAGAAACATAGAAAATATTAAGTCAGTTTTCAAAACGGTTTGGAGAGACCTTGGAGAACTATGCCCTGTGAGTCCACCCTCTGTACCAGTGAAATTAGTAGAAACTGTATTTTTAAAATGTGTGAACATACAGACAAATAATGTATTGGGGGAGAGTCAGCAGGATTTCTATAAAGGCAAGTCATGTCTCAAAAGTCCAAATTCTTTGATGTCAGCAATCATGTCAGTAATGGATATCCAGCTGCTACTGATGAAAGTTTGACCACTGAAGACCTTTTTGGAAGGTCTCCCACCAATATGTCGTAAAGAAACTAAGCTGCCACAGGATTAGAGGAAAGCTTCCCTTTCATAGATAAGTAATTCATTAAAAGGTAAGAAACAGAGTAAGAGTGAATGGTCAGTTGTCATGGAGGTCACCAATGGAAATTATAAATGTAGCAGATCTATACTTACAAGTAACCTGGCAAAGGAGCAGATAGTGAGCTGCCAACATTTGCTGATGATGCTAAATTATTAACACTAGTAAAGATAGGACCTGCTGTGAAGAACAGCAAAAGTGTTTCACAGGATGCAGCGACGTAGTGTCAAAATTGAAGATAAATTAAATGTAAATAAATTCAAAGCGAAGCACTTTGTACAACAGTGGTGCGTGACTCCAAACTTCACGTGTAAACTGATGCAATCTGAGCTCAACATTATTCTGGAGGAAGAATTTGGTCTTATAACTCTACAGCTAGAAAATACTCAGTTCAGTGCTCAGCAGAAGTACAAAAAGCACATTGCAAACTAGGAATTCTTAGAAAAAGACTAGACAACAAAACAGTGAACTTCAGTTCACCTGAATTTTGTGTGTAGTTTTGGAGTCCCATAATCTGTAGAAGGATATAGTAGAACTCAAAAAGGTTTAGGAAGGGCAGCCAGGATGATTAAAGACATGAAACAGCTATAGTGAAAGGAATGGCTAAACAGACTAGAACTCCTCAACCTAAAGAGGAGGCAGCTGAGATAGAGATCTATTAAACTGTGAGTTAGGGAGAAAGAGCACAGTAAATGACTGCTCACTGCTTCTTCTAATACAAAAACTAGAGGTCATCAAGCAAAGCTAGCACGTGGCTGTTTCAAAATATAGTGATTCTTCATGTAACATATAATTAAAATATGAACCTCCTTACCACAGGAGGATGTTGTGGATGATAAAACTGTATGTGAGTTCAAAGGCAAGGTTCAGAGAAGAGGTATTCACTGAGGAACACCAGCCTAGAAACCACCTCTGGCTCAGCAAATCCCTGAACCACAAATTGTTGGAGACTAGGAGGCTACTTAGGGAAGAATCACCATATGCTTGCCCTGTTCTAATATTCTCTCCTAGCTAATGGTAAGGGATTAGGTCAGGAGTGCCTTCAGTCTCAGCAAAAGGCTGTTCCTATGTTTTAATGTTTTGGACACGATGCTGTGCAGAAAAAGCACGTCAAACTCAATAGTTTTCCATTTACTCCCTCAAAAATGTGCCAAAATTCATACAAAGTTCCAGAGAATTACTTGTCTGTCTCTTCTGTGGCTATATTTGCTGTAATGGAGCTGTTATGTGTGAGAATTTTATGAACATTACTACTGCATTATTTTATTATAAAGAGATAATTTTGCTATTGACAAACCTGGATAGAAAAGGTAAATATGCTCTAATGGACTCATAACTCAGCAAGTAATTCAAAATTTGGCCCTGCACCATGATTCTGTAAGTAGATATTTATCTTTAGGCAGCCAGCTTTAGAGAATATCGAGCTAATATATTTTTTTCCGAGAAGTCTTAGCACTAAAAAAGCACATCTTATCCAATGTCAGGCATGAGGGAGAATTGGCCCTGTACCTCATAGAAAGCCAAGGAGGAAAAGGGCCTGTTCATCTTAACTTTAATACCAAATTTCCATCTGCTGCAGCTCAAAATTGCAGAGATATCACACGTATACAATAGGGATTTATTATAGAGGCAGCAACTCATCCTTAACCACAGCGATGATACTGGGCCTCTGTTATATAGCTGTCTTTAGTGTGTAGACATGCTGATATGTTTGCTCAATAAAATCCAGCTTTCAAGACATACTGTTAAGTTTACATGATCACCAGAGTGAGAGGGATAAAGCTGGAAAAGAAGAAAAGCAGAAGCGAATTAATGCAATAAAGGCTAGGATTTAACAGACAGGGTTGAGTAAAATAAATGTGAAACAACAGGTGTCACTGACTCTTATCAGCATTTTTAATTAACACCTGTTTTTAGCCCAGAGTACTTTGGAAGAGTATGTTGGAGTGTGTCTGTATTTAAAGATAAAGATACGCTGTTGAGAAGTTACTACGTAGTGAGAGGTTGGAGGAATGAAGAGGTTTGGGGGTGGGGGAAGCCTCTGTTTGCTGGGTGGGTGTTGGTTGCAGCTTAGAAAAACCTGAAGGAAAGCCATGATGATAAAATTGCAAGGTAGGGAAATACTGCTATGGCAACAAAATATGTTCTCTTGAAGGAAAATGAGTATGAAAAAGGAAATAAGGAGCGTAGGAAATTGAAAGGAAGTACAGATTACAAGAAAAGACAGAATCTAGTTTAAAAATATATAAATTGTAATAGTTTCAATTTATGTAATAATATTTTATGATAGTAATAAATTTCTGTTATCCAGACTCCTACGGCACCTACTCCAGAAAATTTCAGAGCACTTGACAGATATGAAAGAATTCTCACTCACGGTAGGAAGGGGATGCAGACATACTGTTCAGTGGCCCATCCTACAAGAACCCAAGCCAGTATGAATGACCAGCATCACATGGGAAGTGTGTGACATAAATGTTTATAGATGCAAGATCTTTAAACAAATATTTCTTCAGTGTAGGTATGAGGCAGTTCCAGAGTCTTGCAGTAGTGCTGGTTTATAATTAATTTGAGCAAAGGTCAACAAATAAATGACATATCTTTCTTTATACCTAGACCCACTGCTTTTTCTAGACTATTTCATACATTTAGACTATTTCTTGCTAAATATTTATTTTAAAGGTTTAAATGATTCCTTGTTATTAAACTACTTCTTTCAAAAATCGACTTGGTTCACTTGAAAATCTGACTCAAAATTCTGCCCTGAGAAGAGGTGTGTAAGACAGGGTCACCTGAACTATTTCACATAAGAATACATGTTGGTTTCCTAGAGCAGAGTCACCTGAACTATTTCACATAAGAATACATATTGGTTTCCTAGAGCAGAATATCACTCTAGAAGATAGGAATCACATGGTAAGATTATTAACTTTTTTATGGTTGGTTTAGGAATGACCTCAAGATTCACAGCCAGTTACAGCCCTCAAGGGCTTTCTCTGGCCAGAGAGTCATAATGTCTGGCTCCCCTTATTAGCTTTCTCTTTCCTCCTATTTTTTTAATTTGGTTTGCTTGTTTGCTTTCTTGCTTCAAACCAGAGGGTACCCTTTGATGTGAAGGGCATTCAGTTCTATGCCCAACAATCTATAAAGTTATAGGTGGACTTCCTTTAGGTCAGAGATATGTAACTTGACAGTGTCTTTCAAGTAACAGAAATTTTGGGTGCCTTGAGATACTTGTATTTTTGTATTTGTATACTGTATTTTCTCATGGTTATTCACTGACTTTACCTGAGACCTATTTGTGTATGACCTTTGAAAGGTTCCATAAGGGATTTCTTTTTAAACAAGTCGCTCAGGCCACGAATCCAGCACTTCACTTAACATGCCCATATTTAGGGCCCGTGGAAAATTATAGGTCATAAACCCGTACATTAATGCTTTGCTAAATCTGGGCCTGAAGGGATGTATAGATTATACCTGGACAACCTTTCGAGCTCCTGCATCTAAAATACAATTTAGGATACAATTTAGGAGATTATCCCCTTGACTCACACACGCATCGACCCAGTGGCTGTTTCTCCATTAGCCTTTGGTGTGCTCCGCAGCACTTTCTCTTCGTCGGTATCTTAGAAGGTAACGAGGCTGTGAACCCTCCTCAGAGGTTTGTGTGTCCTGTTCAAAGGAGCTCATGATCTAAAAACACAGTGGCATAATAGCAGGAGGTTGGCAAAATAATGCTGCTGGTGGAGCTTTCCAATGCATCCATTGATCCTTCTGCACTTCCCTACTAACTTACGGAATCATTGGTGAATCTCAACCAATTTAACAGAGGGTAGAAGTCTCAGAAAGAAGCAAATGCCTGCAAGTTTTTCTGAAAATCAGCAGCCAGTTGGGGTTAAATGGAGTGCAGGAGGTTATCTGTGTCCCAAAAAGCTGCAGTGGAAGTTCAGCAGATAGAAGTTCTGCCAATCAAGACATGCAGTGCTGAACACCAAGCATGGTCCACATGGCCTCTTGTTCAAACCTTTGTTGGGAGGGAGCTGTGGATGCCCTACTGGGACAAGGACAGTGTTTTCTGGAGCGTGTTTTGGCAGGGTACCTTGGGAACAGGAAGAGTAACTGTGCTAAGCCTGCGTAGGAGGAGGCATAAAATAGGTTCTTTGGAGAGTTCCTGGTCTTCAGGCTGCATTCAGTTTTCTATAACCACCTTATTTAAAATAGGGTGCCCTTACTGACCTCATTAGGGTAAAATCATATCAGGTTTTGATTGACTTTTATTTAAAGTGAGTTTTTTGGTTGTTTATTTGGGGTTTTTTAAAGGAATGTGAGATCTTGGTGTATTTCTTTCTCTCCGGGAACTCTAAAGTACCACTTTTTCAGCATTCAATATAAAATGCAGGATATAAATCTTTGGCTAATACTATCTTTTATATGTGATGGATTACACAGCAATCTAAGTCTTCAGAATTTACTGAAATTTTACTTTAACATATTTCATTGGAGGTCAGTAGAATTACAGAGCTGTCATTTTAAGGATCATTACACATGAGAATTTTTCCTGTGAAATGTGTAAGTCCTTTTAGCTCTGGTTTTGTAAATGGGGTCTGAAGCTGACATACAGCTACCTGCCTAAATCAGCGGTGTTGTGTTCAACAGTTGGTCGAAAACCAGTCTGTTCCCATTTAAATCAACCACTTAGCAACCCAGCCACACACTTTTTAGGTTCTTTAACCTGATAATCTCTAATTATTCTGGCTCAAAGTTCCAGTGGAACGAGGTTCAGAGTAATTTTGCAGATGTCATTCTTTATTTGAATATTGTCTAATTTAAAAGGAAAATATTTCAGATAATAACAACATATTTTGAGGGGGAAAAAGGCATGAAAACCATTTCTGTTCCAAAAATTCCTGATATGAGAATTTATGAGGAAACAGCTCCTTTTATGAATAATTATTATTATTGTGTTTAAGAAATGGGCAAGATGCCTAGAAACTGACTGAAAGAATGAGCTATTAAATTGAAATATTAAATGAAATAACTGAATTAAAAGTGATCATGTAAACCCAGCAGTAAATGTTGGGAGCTGTAGCTGATTGAACATATTTTCATCGTCTGTTTTGTATGCTTAAATACAATTGCTTGATGTAAGTAAACACTTGATTGATATTCTGAATACTTTAAAATCTGCATATGCATCATGGAATACTGAACAATTAAAACTTAATTTCAGTGTAGTTTGATTACATGTAAATTATTTCAATATTCATTTTTTCCTGTTCTGTTTGCTCAGTGCATATTTAATATCCACTTTTTGAATGCGTATCACTCTTGATTGGACTGTGAGATGAGGAGGACTCTGAAATTTCTTCCATTAAAAAGGATTGCCTTATAAATATTATTTGTGCCACAGCTCTTCCCCTGCAGATTATTTTCTAAATGTTGTGTACTCTTATTGAAGACAAGGAAAAAACTGCTGCAGCCCTCCTTTATCAGCCCAGCACAAGGAATATGCTTACATGGTCGATGAGCATGTCTAAGAAGGCTTGTTGGTTGTAACTAGTCCCTAAAGAAATGTTTCCGTCTTTTCTGCACTATATTGCTTGCGTGCATGAGCTCCCTCTCCCTTCCTTTCCTGCTCCCTCCACATGATTTTTATTTTTTTTTTTTTCCTGGTTCCTGGAGGTCTTACAAGACACTTTAATATTATGGCTAAATATTACAAGTGTTTTCAAGTCAACCATTTTCAGTCTGAAAAACATATCTCTATCTTTAAGTGACCACATTCAATTTAGGAGTCGTGGAATACAGATGAAGAAATTTTGCCTTTTTATATATTTGTAGAACATTTTCTAAAACCCAAAGAGACTTCTTTTCCTTTCTCTGCCGGCTGCAATCCATACACGTCTTTTTGATCAACAGTATTTCAAATTACTTTATTTCTGAACATCCAACGGAAGGAAATCCCAGGCATTTGATTCTCTTATTATTTATGCCTTTCTGAAGTTACAGATAACATTATATTTTTTTATCACTTATGTATTTTATTTTAAAATAAAATTAATTCCTGGCATCTTTTCAGTTAAGTCATAGTCCCAAAATACAGGCAGGCAGCAGGTTTGTCACTTCACCATGGAAGGCAGGTCTGGGTTCTTCTCTGCCTTGACCATTTTTGACCTGCATGCCCGTTGTTATATTATTCACATTTCCTCTTGATTTCCTTGCCCATACTACCAGAAATTATTTTATACTTTTTTAGGATACATACAGAAGTGCATATAATAACAGTATTCTTTTGTTATATGAGAATTTGAAGTTAATACTGTATCTACTAAATGGCTTGCAGGGAAATGTTTTCCTATGTGTCCTACATAGTTAATTGCAGTTTCAGAGTTCTAATCTTGAAGGTCATATTTCTGTTGCCTGTCACTTTGACAAAACAAGTGGCTGAACTTCATGGTTTGCAGGCAGATTTCCTTATCTCTCTTTTTCAAGAGACATATAAGTCTTGATTGCTGGAGTTATTGTGAACTGAGCAATAAGGGGCAAGGTGGAGGAAGGGGTGGGAAGACACTATTCAACACCAGAGCCCTGGAGATTCCATTTTAGAAAGCAAGTATTGTACCTGGTGACTGTAGCCCAAGAACAGAAGGGGGAAAGTTTTACTTGGGTATTTTGTTTGTTTGAGGAGCTGATAAGCACTAAGTGAGTGTGCTAACAAGAGTGAGAGGTCTTCCCAGGATAAAACGTGCTTATAAAACAGACATTAGCTTGAGGTTGGTCTCATGCTATATAGACCTCTCTCTAATTTCTGTACATTAAAGCCAACAAAACTTTCATACCAAATATTTCAAAATAACAGTTATTTTCTAGTAAAGCTGGGTTAAAAAATGCTGGATATTCCTGACTGATTTAATACTGTTGGCCTAAGTAATGCAGATTTGTCACTCTTCTTTTTGACATCCGCCTTCTTTTAAAGCAATTCAGTTTATAATAAATTATGAAGTAGCTGTGATTGTTATTTCCAACACTCTTGGTTTGTGAAGAGCATTTCTTAGATAGTCTTTTTTTTCCCTTTTTTTTTCTTTAGTACAGATCTGAAAATAATGAGCTAACGTCACACTTTTATGAATAGGGTCCATAATGAGACTGAAGTATGTGTTGACTAAAGGAAAAAAAAAATTGAAATCTTTGTGAAACTGCAAAGAAATTACAGCTTAAGGCCATGATTCTGTTCTGCAAGTCAATCAAATGAGAAAGTTATTTTACATTTTTTGGTTGCAGGCATTTTTGCCTTGGCTGAAGCAAATGTCATTCAAATAGTCTGTATAGTGATAACTTTGGAAAAACAAAATGATGATACAGACATTCTTTTTAGCCAGTCACATAGCTGGTTTCTGTTCGGTTTCCAATTTTCCCTCTATGTACTAAGAATGTGTATTTAATCCATAATGGAAAAGAAAAATATGCCAGAAAAAATATAAACATGATCAAGATACGCATATTTTAACATGCACTTATTTTTTGTAAAGCATTACTTCAAAAGCACCTTTGCAAAACAATGTATTTTGCTGGAAAATCCATCACAAGAATCATGCTGAAAAGCTTCAGATAGGCAGACATGCATGAAAAAATGGGGGTGCACTGCCTGTTCCCTGATGATCAAGAGGTTAACTTTAATTTATCTCTTCCCCTCCCTTAAACTGGTTCTGTGAGGAGGGCTGCAAATTAGTACTTGGAAGGCACAGCAGGGAGATTAGCTTTAGGGAGGGAAGGGCTCCCCACTCCAGCTCTTAGGAACCTCACCTGGAGAGTGCATTTCCTTTTCTACTTAAGCTAACATATTATGCCTTCTTGTCACGAATGTTATTCCTTGAGGAAAAGTCCTCTCTGGCTCTATCTTGCAATCTGATGAATCATTCCAAGTGTGTGGTAGAAGAGAGGAGAGCGATAAGGCTGTAACAGGAGGGAGCCGGGAAACCGCTGAGGCTTTGGCCGGGAACAGGAATCCCGGTGTGGTGCATCATATGGGACTGCTCTACCCACCCAGGGGGAGGAGGATTCCCGTCTTTCCTCTGGTTCACACCGCCCTGAGGAGGAGCTGCAACACTGCCCACTGCTTCCTGTGACACCGCAAAGGTACAGGGCTGTACAAATTCTGACATCCATGTGATGCTGTCTGATAATATTCGTTTGACAAGCACAACCTACAGATTTCTAACCCTGAGAAATCACAATGCTGTTTTTTCCCCTCTGGGGCAAAGAAGTCATCTCCTTCCCAAACTTCAAGTGTCTACAACTGATCAATTGTTGAAATTGTTAACAAATGGAAAGGGGGGAAATTTACCCCCTTCATAATGTGACAAATACCAAATTGTTCTACATGAAAGCAGTCTTTTACCTCCCAACTGAAATAGAATTGGGGTATTTGCATTTCTAAAAATAATCACCAAATCTATTTTCATAGCTAATCTTAAACAGTTAAAAATGTGCAATGGAGGAAAATGGGTAAAGATAGAATCACTTTCTCATAATACAATGTCACATAATGGTTATCCACACCTAGTATAAGAGAGACATTAGCCCCATGCAGAATTTTCCATTGGGATTAGCATTTGCCAGGGCAACGGTTGTATATATCCTCAGAAAGTTTCTGATGGATGGCTCTGATGGATGGTGTCCCCCTGCTTCTGTGGGATTCCCAAGGATTGCACACAGGAGGATGTGCACAGCCTTGCCCGGTGCCTCCATCCCGTGTGGGTGTTTGCTGGAACTCACAGGAGATGGTGTGTGGTGTCTGGGTAGGACAGAGGGGTCAGTCTGTCGCCACAAATGGAAGGAGCTGTCATTTCAGCAAGGCCTCAGCCCACCAAAGGAATGGTTCTTCAAGGTGAGGTTCCACATCCACACTGCCCTCGTCCTGCTCTACTGCATCTCTGGGTGATGCTCAGGTGGTGCCTTCTAGAGCACATCTAGAGGTAGTTTTTGCTTGTGATTTTGCTCTTTTCCTCTTTCTTTTACTTCGTTAATGCGATCTTTTTCACTGTAGGATCTCAGAAAAGTCTCAGGAGTCCGTGCTAATACTGGGCTAAGGTAGTTATGAGACAAAACCCCCTACCTCTTTTAGTCCCTGAGGATTCATGACTTAACTAGATTAGCATCTTCAGAGAGCTGTGTTGAGGGGTCTGCAAGGACAAAACTCCGTGCAAACTTCTACAGGGACCTCAGAAGTAATGTGAGATTTGGGATTAGTATTTTCTGTAGAGGATTTTGAGGTTCCTAGCAGGATTGTTGGGAATACTCTTTATCTGTGTTGTGGTTGGTATCTTTGTAAAGGACGGATTTGTTAGGATCTACAGGATCTTCAGCTCCGTTCGGAGTCAACCAGGCCTGACAGGACTCAACACTGAACCACTTGGTGAAGGTTTTAAACAATGAAGAAGGTTAAGGGTAGTCACTGTCCTACCTCACAGTTCTGCAATCTGATTATGAGCCTATCAAGTTTCCCCAAAAAAGCTTTGACATCACTTTAGATGAACATCGGAGGACTTAGCACATGATCAAAATTTGATGCGGCTCTTACATTAACCTCAACAAGCAATGTGTTTCCTTTTTATTTCAGGTATCAGAGGTTTGAAAAAGCGTTTCTTCTTGCCGTTGACATCGGTGCTCGAGACCTGTTCATGGTGAGTTGTTTCTGGAGACAGAGGCTGTTGGAGGATGTTAGTTCTCAGCTTTTGCACACATTAAAACAGTTCCAGATCATTTGCAGTCTTGGACACATACTGAAGACAGAACTGTTCTACTTTGCCATCATGAAACTCATCAGTAGGAATTGAGTATCTTTAAAGTCATTGACATTTTCCCCAGCATGGCCTACAGGCTATTCTTAATTTTCCAGGAATTATTATATATGTTTTTAAACTTTCCCTTTCTTCATCTGATCTGATGTGGGTGAATGTCACCTTTCACTCTAAAAAGCTTATACATTTCTAATCCATTCCTTTAAGTCCAACTGCTGAGTCCTGGACACAAGAGCTGTCCATGTCCTGGGGATCCTGAATGCTCTTAGTTTGTCTCTTGGGGTTTTGTGAAAAGTGACAAATTATGAACGCTTCTGCTGGTACTTTTAAAACAACAAAGCTCAGCAGCATCAATACAAGGGTGTTAACATTTCATGCACTCTCTGCCCCCTCCCATTTAATTAGCTACAAAAGTAAAATTAACCAGCTCTTAAAAGGTCCTCTGTGTGAGCACTGCAGGAGGTTCTTGTTTTATAAGATCTTGCACCACAATGTCACAGTGAGGTCAGATGGACAAAGCCAATCGTGCTCTCCTAGTCTCTCAGCATGTTGCTGCTCCACAGCTGATTTCATTGTTTTCAAAGAAACAATAGGAAAGGGCTTGTTGAAAAAAAGGCCCTTTGAACGATTCGTTTGCTTGACTCTTTTGCATAATGAAGACATTCTGTTGTTTAAATTAAGCTTTGACACTAGATGTTAATATCATTTATCCCATTAAGTCACTTGCCCTGCTAGTTTGATCTTGATATTTAAATTGTATGTTAAATTACACAATTAAATCCTGCTTTTAGGGGTTATGAAAATTCCCTTCTAATTATATAAAAAGTTGTGTGAACCTTTTGATGTTTTTTTCACGGCTCTAATCATCTGGCTTGTTCCATCTAATTAGAAAGATGTGAATACTGCGATAAACTTTCCTAAGTATGCATCAAAAGAATGTGATGGAAATGTCAGACTTTTAGGAAATTCATTACATGTTCTATGTTTACTTCCCTCGATTTTCCGTCCTCTTAGATCATCTCTTTCCTTTTCTTTCTTTATTGAATGTAACCTCTTAAATACAAATTTTATACGTAATCATGCTAAGCAGTGCTGCAGCCACATGTAAGATTGAATCTGTAGTACATCTTGAGCAGATTAAAGCTTTTTGTCAAGGGCTCTCCCAGTGTACAGATAATAAATACTCCCTAATTTTAGCCATTCTGACAGAATAAGTGTCCCAGCATTTGCCAGCAAAGGCCCTCTCTCATATGACTGAGAGCATTTCCTACGTGATGTTTTTCTCTTTCCTTCCCTCTGCTGATGGCAGGATTGAGGGAGCAGCTCTGTGCCACGCAGGGAACACCAGCGTTGGGTGATGAGATGGGTGCACAGCTGCTAACAAGAGGGAGGGACTGTCAGTAACTGGCTCCACAGGTGACAGATAACATGTTCTACTCTCACCAAAAAGGCTCTCCAACTTTCTTCAAGAGGAGTTTCAATGTTAACAGAGCAATTAACTCCATCCTTTCCTGCTCTTTGCCTTTCCTTTCCTCTCTCAACACCTACTCTTCATTTCCCATCCTACCAATGCCCTTAAACATAAACATAAATGTGTATTTCTGAAGAGTTCCTCCTGGCTTATGTTATTGTGAGATCAAAACCAGTTCTTTAATGTCCTCGTTCTGTTTGCATTACCTTTGAAATTCCTCATAGTTTCCCCTAAATTATGCAACGAGCAGCACACATACCTGCCTCCTCTGGGGAAATGTCCTTTTGCTAATTCCTCGTCTAAGTCAGTCACTAATGAACAAACTTTACAATAAGCTAACAGTGGTACTGCTGCATGACCACTAAGTACAGGACTCAAGAAGTTTAAACATGCATAGGTCATTAAGAGTATTTATTTGTGCCACGGTAATTTCTAGGGAATTTGGCTTCATTGTGCTTAATACTGTGTGAAAATTAGATAACCTACTCCCTGAAACCTTACAGTCCTTCTAGGTATTAATATAACAATACTACTGCTAAGCAAGGATTGTGCATCCCTCACTTTTGCTTAATAGCAAATGATTCCTGTGTATTGTTTATGTAGGGCAAAATGCAATTAATAATATACAATTTGACTTTGCATATATTTAAAGCTTTTTTTATCCATTTTTAAAACCTCAGATAGCTCTAGGGGTCACATCACGTTATTCCCAATTAATTTAATGGGAGTTCAAGAAGAAATAGTAGTCTAAGTAAAGATACCTGATGACATAAGCAAAATGAGAAAGAAAAAAATCTGTTTATTAAAGGGGAGCAGAGAAGGAACAAAAAGGAAAGGACAGAGAAGAATAGATATAACAGAGGTTGAGGAGGATGCAAGCACCCATCACCTGGGGCTTCTAAGAAAATGTCCTGTATCTTTGAGAATTTACCCTGAGCATCAATTTCACCAAACAGGGCTCTATACCATTCCCATTATTTGTTTTGAGATTGCAAAGAAGTTTGAGAGAATGCTATCTGAGGGCTAATTTCTCTCAAAGAAATGAAAAAGAAAAAAAAAAAGGCTTAAAACTTTTTTATAGCGTCACTAGATGATGCCATAGCAAGACACACATGCACTGCTGTGTCTCTCCCTGAGCTTTACCCTCACGTCACATCCAAGTCCATCAATTAATATCATCTCCTACAAAGTTCAATAAAAAAATAAAACCAAAAAGGACATAATATCACGAACAACAGCTCCATTTATTGGACAGTAACTGATCCAATCTGTGACAGAAAAGATCAAGCAGTGGAAGGGTTGTTAGCTTGAAATCCTTTTATAGTGCATTCCAGCTCTCAGCTGCTGAAAATTCAAAAGGCCATCCCACGTACCAAAGGTAGCAAAAAATGCAAGGAAAAGACACTTTAATAAAACTGTCAGATCTTGGGTGATACACTGATGAGGAAAGTGCATGCTTCGAAGAAATGTTGGAGTGTTGCCCAGAAATATCCTATAGACAAATGCACATCGTGTTTCAAATGACTTCTGCTCACCAACGGCCAGCTCTGTGAGTCACAAAGGTGGGGGGAAAAAGGAAGTGGTCCAAAAAGTAAGCAAACTGTTAAATGACAAAATAGAGCCCTTTCAGCAAGCTCCTGATAAGCAGCTGGAAATTGTTTTTGTTGTCACCATTGTGTTTGAGAGAGATGTGATCTTTGGACTGATAAATTCTTAGGTAATTGTGTGAAAAAAATCCGTCATGAATATTCAGATAATTTAATTCTTTTTTTTCTGTCATTCTTTAAAGCACCCTGTAATCTGGTGCTTCTTCTTTCTCTGTTTTAGTTTTCTAGTTTAATTCTACTCTGAGATTTATAAATTCTTAGAAAAATCCAATTTTGCTGGTTTATTTGAATGTGAAACACCTAAATTTGATCTGAAATGGTGTAATTAGGAGATTTCATATCTGTAATCTTTTCTTTCTGAAGCTGGTTTAGAGATGAGGCAAAGGCTACTTTTTTTATTGTTCTTCATGACAGCAACTTGAGGAACAACAAAGAAAGCCACCTACCAACCTACTGCTAACCTTTATTTCTTACAAGGCCCCTGTTAGTTAACGATGGATGTGTAGCACCTTTAAATTTCTTTACTCAAACCAGAAAATGAGCAAAACCGAGACCTGAAATAACAGCTGCTTTGATACACAGAGTGCACAAGCTCTTTACTGACAAAACTTCATCATCTTCTGCAGTTGTTTCCACCCCATCCCCAAGCTTACTATTTGAAATTGCACAGAGATATACAGTACTTCGCACAGTTTAAGCTACAAAAAGACAATCATTAAGCATTGTCCGAATGTATTCTAAATAAGTCTGCCTATACATCCAAGTCTCTGTAAGTTCAGACTTGTCCAAGAGCCCTTGGGTTTTCTATTGTTATCTAAATAAGCCGACAATATCTGCTGTTTAATCTTCATAGAAATCATACCTTGCTACTCAGGCCCCTTTCTCCTGACAACCAAGTTAGACCTACAAAGAGAGGAAATGCAGAGTTCGCCACGAGTTCGTAACCCATTACTCTGCTCCAAGACACTCGCACATTTTTTAAGTCACACCTGTGTTTGTGATGAGAAAACACTGCTGTCTCCTGCAGACTGCAGATCCAGCAAGTCACTTCCAGGCTTTCCTGCATAATCAGTCTCAGTTTCCCTAAGATTTTCAGTTTTGTTTTAAAGTTGTTTTTGTTGGTGGTGTTGTTGCTATTAAATGAGGGCTTACTGAAAGTAGCATGTCTTTCTCCTAACACTATTGCTCTCACTTTTCTCATCTAAAATTCTCTTTCTAAAGTCACTTTTCCTGTAAGAGTTTTTGTCATATTGATGCAGGTGACAGTAAACTCACATCAAGAAGGATGATTTCACCTGAAATCTTACACATTAGGGAGAATATAGTTGCTTTTATGGCATGCAGAGGTCAATATTTCCAGCAAATACTCATTTTCCCTTTAAATTCCTGCATGCAGATGGCTTGCAGAACAATGGCATGACTCAAATCTTTGGATACCAAATGGCATCTTCAGCAAAGTAGTGGGGGAAAAAACTTTGCCAACTGTTCTTGGATTTCTCTCACTTTCTATGTCACAGTTCATGCACTGAGCAGCATGTGTCTGTGATGCCAGATGAGAAGGGGATTAATTGTCTCTTGGTTAATGGTCAAGAGTGAAATTTTACTTTGAGGACCAAAACCAAGGGCAGTGAGACTGTAGTTTGTCGGCGGGAATATATTCTCCCGCAAATAGTTCTGTATGTACTACAGGTGGTTTTCACCTTAAACGTTAATATGCAATAAAAAGCCTTGACTTTTGGTAAGGGCATGCAGTGATGGGACAAGGGGCGATGGCTTTAAACTGGCAGAGGGCAGGTTTAGGTTGGATATTAGGAAGAAATTCTTTCCTGTGAGGGTTGTGAGGCCCTGGGACAGAAATCACCCAGAGAAGCTGTGGGTGCCCCATCCCTGGAAGTGTTTAAGGCCAGGCTGAATGGGGCTTGGAGCAACCTGGCCTAGTGGAGGAGCACGTTGTCCCTGCCCAGGGCAGGGAGTTGCAACAAGCTGATCTCTAAGGTCCCTTCCAAACTAAGCCATTCCATAATTCTATATAATGATGCACCCCTGCTGCAGCCCTCTTGATTTTTTTTACTGTAGATAAAAGACTAGATCCAGAGTATTAGCAACTATTCATGCTAGACAACATTTTTGGAAAGCCCCTTGTTGTCCAGGAGTGACTCAGGAATCATGTCAACTCTGTGGATGTTAAGACCATTGAGCAGTCGCTGTTGCTCTTATTATGTCCAATATCAGCACAGGGAGGACCATCATCACCTTACCCACAGAACAGTGAGGGTAACGACCTTCAACAGTGAGTATATGGCAACATTCAAACAAAAATTAGTCCCTAAAAGATGGAAACCTTCAAATCATAAAATCATTAAGGTTGGAAAAGGCCTCTAAGGTCATCAAGCCCAACTGTTAACCCATTACTAACAGGTCCACCACTAGACCATGTCTCCAAGCACAACATCTGCATTTAGCACGTTCCAAATACAGGCTGTCAGCCAGGAGAGTTCCAGTGCTTCAGATCTGGTTTACACAGAGCCACCTCCTATCAACTCTCTTTCAATTCAACAGAAGTTACGTTAAGAGTAGACAGATTGGTTTCTTTCATAGACTGAGTCAATAGCTTCACTTTTATCAGTGCATGATTGGTCAGTGTTTTATTCATTGCTGTATTCAACAGCACAAGTAAGGAAATATATTTGCATTGGAGGGAATTAAAATGTAATGGTAGGTTCATCAGCTCCATCTGTGTTTGTGATCTAAATAATAAAAGAACCTCTTTCTTTCAAAATCCGTTTTGTTGCTCCTTTGAGATTCATTTTAGATTAATCTTTTTTTCTTCTCCTTTATTTCCAAAGGACATCCATTACCTTGCTCTAGATAAGGGTGAATTGGCACTAGCTGAAGTGGCAAAGAGAAAGGCTAATGACATTGATGCAGAATCAATAACTACTGGAATTGGTAAGAATTAATGGTGTTTAAAAAGCCCTTTTCTTTTAATCAATACTTGTCCTGTAGAACATGGTGTTATATTTGTAGAAGGGTTATTGTTTTGATTGCATTGTTTTCTCTGGAAGTGAGACTGGCTTTTTATTTGTGATTAAAGAACAGTATTTTTATTTGTGATTAAAGAACAGTATTTTTATTCATAACTAATGAAGGAGGCTTATGAAAATCACACAGCTTTGCCTTTCAGTACTCATGTAAGGATAGCTATGAAGCAAAAAGATTTATACTGTGGCTATACAGAAAAGTTCAGGCTGTACAAACTGAACTGCGTGCAAGAGGTAAGGGACTGAATCTGAAAATCATTGTTCATATCAACATTAAAGGCCAGGCATGGCAATTTCACTCAGCTCTAAATAATTACTGATGCACACTGGAGTCACATCCAGCATTGATATTTTGGCAGCACTTGGATGGAACATTTACTGATGTGAACACAGGTTCAGAGCCTGGCTTTAAAGCAGCAGTGGGATTCTTGCCGTTCTATGAGGAGTATTGATGCTAAAGTTGCAGTGTGAGACTAATAGCTAAAACACAAATGACTTTTCATGCAGGGGAACTCATAACTCATTCACCTTCTCCTTGTGTTTCTTCTGAATTGACGTGAAGAGGTGTATGCAAGCACGTGAGACCATTCTGATTTCATGCCTTATAGCGTGAACCAAGCAGGGGGTGTCTATGTCGAGGGAGCTGACCTCCATTGGAGGCAAAGGGAAGAAAACCCACAAAGCCTAAAAATGTTTCTATAAAACATGCACAGTTCTGTTTTGCTTATTTTACTGCATCATTGGATATTAGAGGAAAGCACTGAGTTTTTGTCCTTATCCCATGCCAAGAAGTAGAATAGGATTAAAACTCAGAAGGGTTTTTGTGAGTCAGAGTCACAAAACCTTTGAGATTTTAGGTAACATGGGATTCTTTTAGAACTGCACATCTCCCTGTTTACCCAGAGCTTACAAGGGAGTGCCACTTCAGTACACAGAAATGCAGAGAGGCCATATATGTGACTATTTCTATAGATTGTATAAATCCATTACTTTCAAGGCTACTGCAATACAGTATCACCTCCTTCCCTCTCCAGCAGAGTAGGAATCAAGCAGTGCCTTTCCTGAACTCTTCTCTTCAGTGTCCTTCATTTTCATGCTCAAGTCACTTAAAGCCTTTTTTCAACCACAACTAGGCCTTTGGGCAAGCCCTTTCACCACGAGAATGTGAAAAAAAGGATATCTGTTTAGGTCCTCCCTTAATGGGCACTTTAAAGTGTACAGCTACATCTCCCTTGCTTTCTCTTCTCTTACTTAGGTATTTATGTGCTGCACCAAATATAACTGAGATACTCAGGACTTGCATCTGAACATTATCTAATCTGACACTTAATCCAGAAAATTTAAACACTAATCTGTATCTTCATTTAATTCCTTGCAAACTACCGTGATTACTTGATTTCTGAAGTTAGGATGTTTTTAGGTTTAGTGAGAGCCTTTTGTAGCATTGTAGACACACGTGCAGGGAGAGGGGTAGGGAAAAGAACTGAAGTGATCACAGAGGCCTTCCTTGCATATCAAATGTCGTACAAGTGTAAGTACAATTCAGCTATAAATGTGCAGGCACACAGTCTTCCCCTCCTCCAGACCAGACCTACAGTTACCTCTGCAATGCCCCATTAGCATAAATTATTAAAGTCATTTTATATGATGAAGACTTTTGCTGAATAATTAACTATCAAGATGATTTAAAATACTTTTCAGTGCCCCCAGGGACAAACTGTCACTGAGACTCAGTCTCTAAACAGTAATGAATTTGCATCCAATTCATTTCATATGAAAATAAACAGGAATCTCCCATGAGTTTGTTTCGCTGCAGATTCAATCTCCCCTTAAACACGTGAAATCTCAGCCACAGGTTTTGTTTTGTTACACTTTATTCCAACGTCCTTTCTAGCGGTGTTCTTATTTCATAAACTGTTGGCAAAAAAGTTGACATGAGGTATGAACTTTGTGGACCCAATGAAAACAAAAGGTGATAAGTGCTTTACATGTAAATTGCTGTATTTTTCTAATATTTTGAGAGGGGGAGAAAAAAATCATGCCAGAGCCAGAAGTTTTAAAATGCAGTTTCAAACAAGTCTATGTCCCCTGACCACTTCCCAAGCCCAGTCCTCTTCAGCTAGTCCCTGCTCTTTGAAGCTTGCAGCCACTCAGTTCTCCAATGGTCACACTTCTCCCCAAACTTCTTGAACACCCTCTTTGGGCTTCTACAAGAAGACAGTAGCCTAAGCAAAGAGAGGCAGCAAGGTGCAACCGGTGCTGCTGAGCTTCTACTGGACACCTCTACAGCTTATTTCATACAGATATGTATAGATATGTATAGATATATACATATACATTACTGTATAATATTTGGTCTTAAATAGTTCAAAAGTGAACCATTCTCATATGTCAACATCTGATGAAATTTCCTGAGCTAGCTCATCCCCAAACCTCGGCTCAGCACTGCTTGAAAATGAGTCAGTGCTTCTGGCTGATTCCCAAGCCTTTGAGAGTGCTCCATCTTGCTCCAGATATATTTAATTTGTCAAGATATTTCTGTGTACGGAGCTCACTTCAAATGTAATATATTGCAAACTCAGACTTTCAGAAAAAGTTTCAAGCTCCTACAAATAATGTAGAATGACAATATAATTTCATATAAAATTTATAGACGTCATCCGAAGTTCTGTATGGGTAGATTCCTCACATATATTATACCAAGATTTGTTTCAAGATGAAACTAAAAATAGGTTGATTATTTTAAGATTTTCTGAATTTTGGCTCTTCTCAGTTCATCATCACATGATTGCAGTATGCTGGACACTGTTTTGAAGAAGCCACCTTCAAAGCTAAGGATGTCTGTGGGCATCTGGTAAAAACACTTGTGGACCTCCAGAGCACAGTAGTTTGGTGAGAATATTGCTGAGCAAGATGAAGTGTCAGGTGAGCTATGGTTTTGGCAGAATCAGATATTTTGTTCATCTGATTAAAATCTTCTGAGGATAAGTATTCTCATAAGATTTTATGTTTGACAGCCTGCGAAAATGCAGCTTGAGGGATGAGAAGATTGAAGTAATGGTACTGTACATCTCAGAAATGGCATTAGCTATCGCCTCTTCCCCCACTCTTATTTGATCAGCAGACCACTGGCCGTGGATCCTGTGGTTTCTTCTTCCAAAGATTTTCTGTTGAATTATTTCTGTAGTAGATCCACAAGTTCCTTAATGAGGTCAGGGAATTCTCATTTAGCCCTGCCTAAAATGCATGCTGTGCACCTCATTTTACTTGATTAAAAGAGTTTATTCAATATTGGCATATATGTAGGTTACTAATAAATTCTGTTAATGAGAGTAACCTGGCATATACTCTCCTGGAACAGTATTGTCTGTGGTGGGAGAGTGAGTCTGTTTGGTGCTGTGAAGTGTAGGCTGCTAATGTAAAACCTGAGTTGCAAAGAACTGACATGGCAGAGCCTGTTAAGAAATGCCATAACTAATAATGATCATGGAGGTGAGGAACTCAGCCCTTCAGACATCATTGCTCAATGAATATCCAACGAAGAGCATATGTAGGCAGTGTCAGAAAGTTTCCCAAGGCCAACTTCCAACAAATTACATTAGGGCCTAGCAAGATGATTTTAACCTTCAAATCAACAGCTTTCACCCAAAAGGGATTCGTGTTGTGGCAAGAGAGATAACTGCTGCATAGTTGAAAGGCAAATTGGGAAACCTTGTATTTCTACTTAGAATTAAATTCAGAGTATTAGTAACTCTAATGTTTAGGCAACATTTTTAACAGAGGTATCTTAAAAACACTGATGTTCAGATAATTCCATTGTTCTGAAGTGCTAGATGGGACTGACTAACATTTTGGTGGTTCACTAATGTCTTATGAAAGCGCTTGAGGTTTTTCCATTTAAAACAGAATTTTAAAATATTACTGGAAGTATTCCATACTGTTTGTGAGATAGGGAATCTTATCAGTTCTCACAAGACTGAAGTCTAATTTCCCACAATGTAAAATGTTTGTAAAATGACACTTGAAATGTAGGGACCCTAAATGTTTCACCTTACTGGCAAGGAACATCACCAGTTTGAACCCTAAGTGGAGAATTAATTAATTTTATCTTAGTTCTGTGGTAGTGTTTTATATTGAATGGCTTACATGCTCTTTGTGATAATTATAATGACACATCCTACGGTGTTTTGTGTGAGATACCAGTCTGGTCTTGCATTACAGTCTGCTACCTCCAAGTCATTTATCATTTACTCAGATCTTCCCCTCTTCCTGACAGTCCTGGGGAGCCTGCTTGCATTTCAAGACCATTGAATTTTAGAATTGCCCCCCTGTGTTTGTAACCTTCTCTGGCCCGGCACTAGCCAAGCTGGTAACATTTGCTTCTCTGATCCATAATGGCTTCTTTCATCTCTCAAGCCATAGACTTCTTCCTCACCCTCACATACCCTCTCTGACACTGATGGCAAAGCCTTCTTCATTTCCTGCTCTTCCTTGGCACATGCAGCCTTCTCTTGTCATCTATCAAGTTTCAAGTTAACTGACAATCTTGGCCTTTATTTAATTACTTTTATTTCACTGTATAACATATTTACAGCATGCTTCAAAGGTATTGTCCCAGACACAGGTGAACTGTGATCTGGGAAGACTTGGGGGACACCTATTTATGCTACAGTTTTTTTGGAGCCTGCCCTCTCCAGTGTGTTAGATCTCCTACTTATTTATTTATATTTTCAGTTTAAGTCAATCAAAACATCTGGAATCAAACCCTTTGCTTTTATTTTTCTAATAATGTGACTTTTTCCCCCAGAGAGTCAGAAAAACTTTTTTAATGAAAAATGTTTTCTAAGTATGATTGACAGTTCACCTATGGCAAGAAATTAGTTTCCACAAGCACTTTTTAAATTTTGTGCCACCCAAGATGAGTGTCTTTGAAGATCCACAGTAATTTGAAATTATTTAACTATGCTCGTATATTCACTCTTTTGAACATATCAAGCCACACACAGCACTTGACACAGAGCCCACTAAACACGATGAAAGAATTTCCACCATCTTCAGTGGGCTTTGGATGGGAGTTTTAGCAGGCAACAAGCTCACGGGTAGGCCTGGCATGACCAGGACTTCTGCCATCTGCAAAGACCTGGTTTGGTAGGACGCTCTGCTTGGTGTAGTGTGGTTTCAAGAGCAGCAGCCAGCACTCATGGCATGGCATCCTATTTTCAAATTTCTGGCTGGAAACCCTCCAGTGAGGATTTTACTCTCTTGAGGGTTACAGGCACTTGCTGCTCCCCTCCTTGTGTTCTTTTCAAGAAGTGGAGTCGTTTGTTTTACTTGAGGTCTACAGTAATGCCAAGCTATTTTTGGCTCCACCTCATCTCACCTCTCCTCTTGCTTGTGTCATGATGTCAGTTTTGATCTATACCTTCCCACTGCTAGACAGCTTTGCCTAAAGACATAATCCTCAGCCCCCAATAATTATAAGTACATCAAAGACTAGTTGGTTTGCTTAGCTGCAGAGGTCTACACAAAGATCTGTGTATCTTCACTTGAAAGAGATTTATAGTTTTGTGTCAAGCTTTAGAAATACCATGACCTTCCATTTTTTTCCATTCTTTACAGTGACATACTCTTGCCCACTACAGAACCTGATTTAAAAAGCACAGCTGTATGCCCGAAATTTAAGACATCTTCTCCTTAATATTTTAATGATCCTCATATTTTCTGATGTCTGCCAGCAGTAGAATTATGCCCTATTGATTATGGAAAAATCTTACCAGAAGTCATAGATTAACTAATTTTTGCCAGCTTGAGGGACTTACAGTTTTTGTACCTATAGCCACATACTATGACTGGTTTATAAACAAATTAACAAGAAAAAAAAATTACAGTATTTCCAAATTCCAAAAATTGAAAGGAGTTGTCTTTATCTGATATGGTTTTATTCTACTAACAATTAGGGTATTGCAAGGCATATGAGGTCAGTCATCTCAGATCTCTTCAGTATAATTCCATCTTATCCGTATAACCCCCAGCCAAGTTGATGCATACAGACAACAGTGAATGGATGACACTAATTACCAAGTAAACAAGATATTTTCAGTGGCAACAGATCAAGAAGAAAGTTTTAAAAGTGAAAGGAATTCACAGAGCTACACCTTGGGGGAGGATGAAACATGATAAAGAATAGTTCAGCATAAATGATCTTGAAGGGATGCCCATGGCATGGCACTGAAGTGAAGCAAGACAGCACTCAAGCTATTGACATTGTACCTAGGAAATTAAGTAGGAATTTGGCTTCTCATCACTGACTTCAGTCCATAGACTGTAGTAAATTTAAATAGAAAGCACACATAGTTAAAATAACTGTTGAAACAAACTATCAAAGAAATTGATGCATGGAAAGTGTCTTTGCGTGAAGACTAAATGAATGCATTTCTAGGAAATAGGCCTTAGCCAAATACAATTTATGCATTAGTCAAACACATGTTTTTCTGGCTTGATGTAGGATACCTGGATGAAATTTAATAGCCTCTAATTCACTGTAGGTCAAACTAGATGATTTACACTATGTCATTATAGTATAATATTCATGTGTTCTGGATTCCACTCTTGCCTACAGCTCTGTGAAAAAGCCCCTGGTAAATCTCCCATTAGCTTCAAAAGGGCCACATGTGGTCTAAAAGACTGCAGTTAAAAGCCACATAATATATATGTAATATATATTCACACATCTCATAGTATGCACGTGTGTGTGTGTACATAAGTGGGTGTTATATTTACACATACACAGCCAAAATCTGGCCAGTCATGAAAATAGCTCCAAATCTGAACACAAGCCAGAGGAATTATTACGTATTTGTATTTTCCTTCATGACATCACAGAAGCCACTGCTGCTTTTTTTTTTTCTTTCTTCTTTTTTTTTTCTGAAAGAGCAAAAAGTAATCACAGCAGGAGGTGCTTTCATAACTGCTGCAGCTGGCTGGGAGCTGTGGATCTGTGTGTTCACGGTGTGTCAGGGGCATGTTTGTCTCACACACCCTGGAGCCGTCCCTCAGCCTCTCGCTTTCCGACAGGGAGCTCGCCAGTTGCATTTCTGCGCACCGAAAAGCATTGGCAAACACATATTTGCATGGCAGTTGGTATGTGTTTTGTCCTGTTTGCTCTGCGTAATGTAACGTGATGTGACAGGCTGTAATTCATCACATCAGTTGCATGACAGCAGGGGAATTGGAAAAGAGGTGCAATGGTGGGCTGATGCGAGGTGGCAATTTAATGTTGGGTTGTTGTCTCTCAACGTTAAGGCTTTTTAGAATGACCTACCTAAGAATTATCTCCAAGTATTCCCTATGCAGGTGAGTTTTAGAAGTAGTGATCAGGGAGAGCGCAGTCAACGTCAGGAGAAAGCTGAAGATCTCTGTGCTCAGAAGAACAACTCTTGTAAATATGAGAAGCCTTGCACATTGGGTGTTAGATCAAAAAACAAACAAGAACATTGAAGGACTATTCATTTATTTCCTCCTCCTTCGCTGCACTCCCCAGGCACACCACAGGTCCTTATGTGGGAATACTGTGGAATTGCCGACGGCAAAATCAGAGGTTGAGGCTGTTTTCCTCCAAAGACTCCTACACAAGAGATTGCTTGACAGTTCACCCCTGAAAAATTCCCACAACAAGGGTGAGGGTGTTTGATAACCTGATGTTGGTTCTTGTTGGGTGCTCCAGCCTGACAAAACCAAGTTCCCTGTTAAAATCCCATCTCAGAACTGGGACATTCTAATCAGGACATGGCTGGTGAAAGCCATAGGGAAGAGCTCAGTGGGGCTCAAGGGTGAACTTTGCATCCATTGCTCTTCTCAGTCATGCACATTCTAAAGTGTCAAACTTGGCCAGAAGATGAAAATAAGGGAGTTGTTTAAGAAAAACCATTGGTGAAAAAGTGATCTGCAGTGCCTAGCACAAGGCAGTAAGTACATCCAGAATTAATGACTTTTTTCTTTCCTCGACATACACTCTGTATTTAATTTCAGCTATTTGAGGTATCTTTTCCCTAAATATCCTTCCTGTCAGCTAGCCTGCACTGAGACTTCTTTTTACTTTAAATCTCAGTGCCATGAAACTTCTGCAACTCCCCAACTCATGCATGAATAATACCTGCCATTCAATAATATTTTTCACAGGATTCAAGATACCAAAAATCCTGAATCGTGCAAGATTTCAAACTGTAAATTCAGTCTTAAAAACAGATTGTGAGGCAGCTGGTTATCTCTGCAATGTTGATATTATGAAATGGCAAAATATTTTAATACGATGAGAAGATATCATTAATGATAGCTTATAAGCATGTATGGTGTTCACTTTAATTAGTCACTTACTGCAGTCACACTGCCAGTGTCCCACCTTTTCATCTTTATGATAATCAAAGCTGCAACAGCCACTTGATTTCTGCCTCCTGCCCTCCCAGCCCAGGGACACCACAACATCAGTAAAAAGTTAGGATAGGGTTCTCACATAAATTAGATTCCATGGATTGACCACTTAACTGATAGTTTAAAAATTTTCCTTGTAAAGGAATGTGGAAGTCAATATTCTTTCCTGTAGACTTGTGTTAAAAACCTAAGCATGGCTTCTCTACTTTTTTTCAAAAATTTAACATTCTTTCACAACAACTGCTAGATCATATTTTTTGCTTCATGAAATGTCTGCTACATCTTGCTGTGGTTACTCATTTACCTCTGCTGAATTTAGTCCTTTAGCTTGCTAATGTTCTTGCTGCTAAAATCCCCCCTGGAGACCTCCAAGTGCACCAGATGAAGAGCAGATTCCGGGGCCATCCCAGAGACCTTGCAGAATAACCCCAGGATGTGATTTTACATCATTTGGTAGATGCTGGTGAACCATCAGGAGCCTTACGTGAGCTCACCCTCTGACTGAAGGATTTATAATCCAGTCCTAAACCGTGTTTGAAGTTCATGGCTAAATTTCACCACACCTCTGCTTAAATAATACGAACTTTTGTCAACCAGATGGAAGATGATGGCTACAATTAATTATTCATTTTACTGCAGAGGATGCACTATGGCCAAAGAAAAGAGCTACAAAGTGTTTACCTTAGGCCCTTGCTTCTAGCCACCAAAATGTTCGGTTCACGAAGGCAAATAGGGAGCCTGTGTGGGCACCCTCTGCTGCAGTGTGAGCCCAGATCACCCTGTTCACTGTGCTGCCATCGCCTCAGGTATGTAAGGGAAGAATTAGCACCACACTGATCACTGTAATAAACAGAATTTTAACAGTAAAACATTCCAGAAAAATTCCAGATTTCCTCAAAAAGTCATGAGGGAAGCACAGGCTTTAGTCAGTGCCTTATTTCCTTCTATTATTATCAACTGCACTGCCCCATCCTATTCCCATGTGTGTTTTAGAGTTTTGCTGTCCACTCGTTGGGATTAGAAACAAGACAGCAGGTAAGGAACTGGATGTAATTAGACCTTTACAACCATCACCAACCCACTGGATGACTCTGGCCTGGTCGTTTTAGCCTTGGATGGTTCTGCTTTCCTTTGGAGACTATGTGAGCTCTCTGTGACAGGCTGCCCATCCTTTTGGCACCATCCCGTGCCAGAGCCCCTCACTGTCACCTCCCTGGCGCCACCCTCCCACAGGCTGACCACACAGCCATTTGAAGTCCATTTCCTAAGCTCGCTTATTTTCTGTAATTTTTGCCGCTTAGGGGAAAAGCGCACCCCTGGGAAATCAGCTGTAATCCTCTCGTTCGTGTTTGCCATTAGGTGTCAGTGTGACAACAACCATGGTACACAAAGGCTGCGCTGGGGTGTGCAGGGATACCACCCCCATCCTAAACTTCTCATTGTCCGCTCAGGGAAAATACAGTGTGACGCTGAGGGGAAGGAAAGGCTGAAGAAAGCAATAAACATTTTATTTCCGGGTGTTTTTCCATCACCTAATTGAAATTATTTACTAACAGATAATTCTGTTTGCATTTCATTCAGCGTGTCTCAGGTTCCCGGTGCTGCAGTTGTCACAGAAAGGTAATATTTACAAAACCAGGAGAAGAGTTTCTGCACACACTGATCTCACCCTATTTAGGGGCAAAAGAAACAGTCAATATTATCAGTAATTTGCAGTCAGCAGGAGGTAAACTGCTTTGCCCAGTGCAAATGTTAAATTACCTGTGTGAGTTAAAGTCTGACAATATTGGTGCTTATAGACAGGTCCTTCACAAGTTGTTTAAAACAATGTATTAGGAATTACAACTGAAAGTTCCACTCATTCCAAGGAAAAGAATAAAAAACTTAAAAACTAGTTTTAAAGCAACTTTTTGTGTTGAAAATACTGCCTTTTTTTGGTGTATCAGTGGTATGCACGATGAAGGAATAGTAAAATACATTATGTATATTAAGAAGTTGAAATTGTTTTTAAACAAAGCTTCGGGCACTTCCCAAACTGTAGCAAACAGGTTTTGGTTGTATAGGAGTTTTAAAAGTTTTAAAATAAAAATCAGGGTTTGCGGGGGGGGGGAAGTATTTTTAGAAGAAAATTAATTTATAAAATATTCTCCAGTAGCAATATTCAGAATACCTCAAGTACTTGTAGGATAGCCTCTTTTTTTGCCTCATGTTTGGAACTGCAAATGTTTTTGCCATTAACTTTAATCAGATTTTTATCAGGTCAACATAATGGTTAAACCAGCTTGGCCTTCACCAGGATCAGGGAATCTGTTGTGCCAGATCATCATTGGGATTCAGCTTTGCCTTCACCTTTTCTGCTTTGAAAGGGAACAGGTTCTGAGCATCGCTTAAATTTGGTGTTGTTTTTCTTTATACCAATAGATGAAATCTCAAGTAGCACCATGCTGCTGTGATAAGCATCTGAGCACGCTGGCTTTTCTTTTACCTCCTTCCAGATTTCTAGTAACTCCATGGCACAGGAGTGGTTAGTCCTGAGCATGCACTGCACAGCCCAAGGTAATCCTAGCCAGGACAAGAATCCTCAGGAATCTGTCTCTGCTACAATTCCCCAAGTTGAGCACTTGCAGGTCTCTTCATGAGAGCAAAGCCTTCCAAAATTTGGTAGCCATGCCCCCCTTCAACTTCGGGATGGGAAATGAAAAATCTCATTTGCCAATTTGATATTGTCCTTGTAACAGATAATTATAGGCTTTAGGAACAGAAAAGATGCCTGATTAAATGGCTCCAGCCATCTGCTATTGCAAGACTGTGAAGTAATCCTTGACCATTTTCATATTAAGAGTTGCCACAATGATGTTCTCCCACTGCTTATGCCACTCAGCTTGCCTAGAAAGCTGTCTCCTCTGCTCTGGCTAACTGGCATCCTAAGTCTCTTCTGCTTTGTATTATTTTAAATAGCAGTGATTAAATCTTTATATCGGTGCTGTTGGGGGGCTTGAAAATCCCTGCTGTATTACACACCTAAACTGACTTCAGAAATATAAATTGAAGAGGTCCTTATTTTCACATGTGGTTTCAGATCAGGTTCTTCTTCTTCTTCTTCTTCTTGTTTGTGGTACAAAGGGAGCAGATGAAAAGCCAGCTAGGCAAGCAGTTTTAAAAACCCCAGCACTGGCCACTGTGGCTGCTCGTAGCCCTGCTCCATTGGGGTCTCAGGAGAGGAATAAGAAGAGGCTCAAGGTCCAGGCACAAGCTGCTCACATGGCACTCTGCCACAGTTGGTTTAGGTGAGCCCCAAGGTAATTTTGCTGGTTTTGAAGCAAAATCATTAGTCAAATAGACCCGAAAGCAGCAGAGAGCTGTAAGCCTACTTTATGCTGAGCACTATTCTTATACAGAGAGTGTTGCTTCAAGCAACTCTTTACAGATCAGAAAGGATCCTGGTGCCAGGATCCTCCCTGCAATGAGCTGAGTTCCCAACTGCAGCCTAAACCAGTCCAAAAATGTGCCAGAAAACATGAGGAAGGGTTTCCACCTGAAGTCAGAGAAGAGGCAGAGGGAGTAGAGTCAGGCTATAAGGAAGGACTATAAGGGCACAGGAATAGCCAGGTAGAAGTAAACATCATCTATGTGAGAAGGACTGGTGGTGGCATGTAAGGAAGGAAAAGGATCACTGTGGCAATGCAGGAAAGTGGAAAGATGCCTTTGTAAGGACAAATTGTTCCCATTGAACATTAATTGCTTTCCATGGATACGAAATGCACTTCAAGTGATAAAAGGAGTGGCTGACAAGAGATGCTGTATTTAACAGATATCAGAGAATGCAATGTAGGTTAATTACCTTCTCTTAAAATTAATTTTTTTTTCCAAAGAGGTGAGCATCTGTTTGAGACACAAGCTAATCTCCAAACTCCTGTTGTCTACTTCAATGAGAAGAGGAGCGAGAAAGGGAATGAAATGGGGTGGTGAGGAGAGACCAGCAGGAGCCATGGTGACTTTTTTCCCCTGGCACCAAGGCATCAGTTTTTTGCATTGCTTCCCATGGACTTTCCTCTTGGTTACCTTCAGAAGCACAAGCAATACCAGGAACTGCCCACAGCTCCCTCCAGGGCTTTGAGCTTCCCAAGTGGTGTCTACAGCCGCTGCTCCTGCTGACACAGTTTATTTAAATAGGCAGGGAGAAAGTACTGATGTTTGCAGGAGGCAGTGTGTAGTGTAAACTACCTCTGTGAGGTTTTAAAAAGAAAAAACACTCTGGTATTCCTGCTACTCTGTAATTGAGGGATATCAGTCAGACGAAGATCTTCCCAGGGAGTGGAAGGAACAGCCTGGGAATGAAAAACCCACTGTTCCTACAAGGTTGCATTTCCCCTTCAACACATGAAGGGCACATGAAGTGTAGTGTGTCCCCTTTCCAAAGCTGTTTCCCCTCTACATCAGTCTCTTCTAGTCAGAAGGGGTGGGAAGGAAAGTATCAACCCATCAGTCGGGGTTTTCAGTGCCGGCAGGGTCACATCGGCTTCTAAAGCCTTTGGGCACGCAAACCACAGAATGCGCTGGTGGTTATCAGCAAGTTTGTGCAGCAAAGCACTGCAGCAGGTGAGTGACAGGGTGCAAACATCAGGGACAACCTGCCCCTGTATCTGCTTCAGTGCCTTTTCAGCCACACCTTTCTGGTAAATTGTAAAATGTCGGTCAAGGCGCTCTGGAGATGGGTAAGACAAGGCATGCTCATACCCCAACTTCTTTTATGCCCTAGTGCCTTGAGGTGCATTTAGAAAGTGCATCCAAGTTTTGTCTTATATTGTAGGATTTGGCCAAGAGACATTGAGCAGAGCACTGTGTAAGTGTCATTAAGGGAGCTTAGCAACAGCATATTCTGTGATTCCAGATTCCAGGATACCCGTATGCATGTCCTCTGTGGGTGTATGTGTATGTGTGTGCAAGCACAGAGTTTGCATAAATACACATCACTACAAAGTTTGAGGGTTTTCAGGTTTAAAATAACATGTTGGTACCAGCTGTGTAGCATGTTTTCTATGCATTGCACCAGTGTTGCTAATTTTCTGTGCAGAGACACACATAGACCCTGTAAAAACTTGGCCCTCATTTCATGAAAACTTACCCAGGACATTACTAACTTAGTATCCTAAAGTCAGTGCTTTTAAAGTGACTGAAGAAAACATGTAAGAATTTTCAGTTTTGGTACACATTAAGCTTGTTGATATCAGAGTGAGTTTAGTCCATACAACCTTCCAGCACAAGTAACACTTTTTTTTCTGTGAAACTCACTGACTACAAACACATTAGGATGGCAGAGGTTAGAAAGCAATGCTGTTTTATAATTTGGGCTTTATTTACGCGTAGTATTCCCATTTTTTCATTATTTGGATTAGGCAACTAACTGGTCCCAAGTTTTTCTTCATTAAAAGAAAAAGAAATACCCTTCTTTTGATAGGGGTGTGCTTCACACTTTTCAAACTTCAATAGCATAGAATTTTTCACTTGGTCAGAAAGCTGATTTAATTTGCTGCTAGGTTAAATGTTAAAGGTTTCAGTTTTACGTCCATGAATTCTCAAATTGAATTCAGTGCATTGCTTAAATTTCTAGCTGCAGTGCATTTAGCCTAATTGCTTTGGTAAGTTGGGTGCTTAGTAACTCCTACTTCTCTGAATTTTCATCTTTAAAGGCGAGCAAAATAAGCCTGAGGGCCACAGGTGGGCTAGCCTGCTCTTTGGGATTCACCTGTGGGGTCTTTGGATATCTCTTGGAGTCTGACTGCGTCCTCAGACCATATCTGATGAGGCCCTTCTGCTGACAAGGGAGAGCATTTAAACACCTGTAGGTTTTAGCTGTTTAAGCTCAAATCAGATTTGAAGCAACAAGAAAGGCTGAACAAAATGGTTCAGATTTCAGTCAGTTGTCAACTAAATGTGTGCACTGGGCCTTTAAGTATTTGGCCAGACACATCTTGATTGCTTGGCCTTTGTTTTCACCCTTGGAAAGTCAGCTGGATAATGCCCTGTAGCCAAAGTCTATTCTCTGATGCTGTAAGTGGGCTGGGCAGGGGATGCCGGCTTGGGGGGAGTGTGTGTGTGAGGAGGGGGGACCGGGTGAAGGGAGAATCAACCAAAAACAAGGTTATATTCATGTATTTCCAAATTTTTGTGAGCCGAGGTGCTTGCAGTCATTTTCAGTTTTCTTGCAATGCTAAATATAAAAATCATAGGGACATAAAATGATCCCAGCAATGCAATCTTTAAGGTGGGCTCTTTTTGGGGACAAATCACAATGCAAACACAAAGGTGATAGAAACAATCGAAGAAACTTCCACCAGTGGCACCCTCAGAGGCAAGCCCTGAGTGTCTAGTTTTTTCCTCTTTGTTTACAGTATTTTTAAGGCTTTGAGTTCTCACGCAACATATATGTCATTAAATGGCTGATTCCTCTTTGCACACGTTGTTGTGATGGCCTGTGGCAACCTGAATTAATTGTTTCAGTAGTTGATGGTGGTTACTAGCCGTAATTATTATAATTTGCATTTAGAAAAACTTCTTTCATCTAAGGATCTCAAAATGCTTTTGCACACATTTAATTAAGCTTCACAACATCCTGTGAGGTAAGTGTCGAGAGTGTTGTTATATCCATTTTTACACAGGTTTCTCCAAGAAAACAAGGTCAGTCTCTAACGTGGCTGGTATTTGGTTCACATCGCTCTTGCACAGCACAAGTAGCATGGCTGCAGGAATTAGGAATGCTGATCTAGGTCACTTTGCATCTCCCACATAGCTCTTGCTGCTGCCACGCTGTGTGGACACACACACTAAGCCATGGCAAGCACTGTCAGAGCAGCCTCAGCCCAGATTTCCAGGCTGAGGTGGCCCTTTCCCTGCCAGGAGCACCTGAGCAGCAGAAAAGTCTTGGGAAGAAAAAGAGATGAGCACCCAACTCATGCACAAGATGAGAAACCACCTTGCAAAGTTCTGTTCTTTCCACAATTTTCTGCCTTAGCGTTTAAGCGTCTCTCTGCAGTCTGCACACAGCAAGACGTGTCTGCTTTAGCCAAAGCCAAGAAGGCAGCTGCAGGCAATGTAAAGTCTCCCTTCACCAGCCACTCGCCTGCTCTAGAAGAGGCTGCATGCACTTCACCTCCACCTGCTACCAGCCTTAGACCCAGCCCTATGGTCAACCGGCAATTCTGAGACCTACTAAATCCTAGATTACCACTTGACGGATATTTAAAAGTGAGGATCAACCGAAGTAAAATAGACTTGGAACTTGGGGGAACAGCAGTTTTCAAAAGCTCATTTCTTTTTCAAACATAGGACTATGTTGTTTAAATTGAACCTAGCTCTCTGTAAGGTCTGTTGATCACCATAATAGCCCTGAGGAAGATAGGTCTAAGTAAGTGCTTGCAAATTGAGTAAGGAGTCCCAGACCATACCTTCACGAGTTCTTTACCATCCTCATCAATTTATGTTTACATAAATTGTTTACATGTGGCAATGACCAGATTAGCTATTTGGAAAGAACTCTGCCTGTGGATGCACTTATTCCAAAATAAAAGCCACTTTGCTTTTCTAAATTAAGTGCACTTACAGGTATAGAATGATTATTCTGAATAACATAAGAAAGAATGTAATTTCATTCCTAAGTAGACCATTGAGCAGAAATACTCTGAAATAATCTGTCTGTCTAATTTCTTGTGTTGATGCTTTTTAAGGCACTGACTAAGTCACAGAGTTAACAACCGATTTTGTTTTCAATCCATTGTTTTCTTGGAGAGGGTGTGCCAGTGCAAGGCAGGAGTCAGAGATTCTTTTCAGTTCCCCTGAGTCAATGTACAGGATTTATTCTGGTCCATGTCTCTCTTGTGGAGGAAGGAATGCCTGGCAGCCAGAGGAGAGGGTCTGACACAAGAACATACATCATTTCATTTTACCTGATGCTGTGTACTTAGCTTTCATCAGAAATGGGACGCTCATTGGCCTAAGCCTGCATTTTCACTGAAGCTTTCTTCTGCTTTTCTTCTCCTCCAAACTTGTTCATGCCTGCTGTGGCACAGAAAAGAAAAATATGGCAGCAATTGTACTTGACATACACGGCAGAACACAATGCCATGGGAATCCCAGCACCAGGGCCTCAGAGGGGTTTTTATTGCTGGTACCAGAAAGCTCTTAATAACTTCAAATGAGTACTTTTGGGGTGTGTTTCTTTATTTGGAAGGAGGGAGGTAAAAATTCTCCTCCTGTTATCTCATATTGCAGAAACTGAGACTTGATGGGTACTACATTATCCTTTTTGGACCTCAATCACTCTCAAAGATTCAAGATGAACTCTGCCTGCCCAGGCACCAGAGTCGGTGCCCCAGGGAATTTCTTCATATCTAAGGGATATGCAGGATGTGTACTCGCATGCCCTTGCTGCCTCTCAACTCCAGCTGTACACGCAGTTTTTCTTTAGGAACCTGTACCTCCAGTATTGCAATATCTTTTTCAGACTCTGTCATCAAGAGTTTAAATACAGTTCAGATCAGTGTTAGTGGCCCAGCTCCAAATGAGGAGAATTGCTGCAATTCGTTATCTTGACAAATTAACTGGTCTGAGGCAATTCCTTTTTGAGAGAGATACAATTACCTAACTCTTGAACTCTAGCCTTGCTCCAATGCTATGGCTTAGTTATGCACCTGCTCAAAAAAGTGTGGATGCTACTTTCCCATCCATAAGTACAATTCCTGCACTAGGAGCTGATTGAAAAAAAAACAAAAAGGCTTTCTGGGGACCAAGATGTCTGGTTGCTCAGGGGAGGGACAATATGGGAAACGCAGGGTTCTTGCACCAAACCACGAGAAAAGGGGCTGGCACAGAGAGGGTTTTATCAGAGAAGCACATCACCAGTTGTCCCATCGTCTGTTTTGAGTCCAACTTCCTGGTCCAGTGGAAGAAGGCGGCTTTCCTGCTCCCAATCCACCACATAGAAAAGAGTAGCCCCTTCGGACCTAAAATAGGGAGTTTTTTGAAAAAAGAAAGAAAAGAATAAAAAATATCCAAGGTGTTTTCTCCCTGGGATTTAGGCAAGAATTTCTAGTTTCAGTCCTTCAGTCTTTTTATACGTAGTGGAAATGGATTGCCATCAGCACTCCACTCCTGATGTGGACAGGAGCTGGTGCTCCTGGGAAGGCAGAGTGACCTCCAGCCTTGTCCTCACCTCCTGGCCTGAAGGACCAGCTCCCTTCTGCCTTTTCTACCAAGCAATGAAAATACATCTGCAGTTACACATTGTTCTTCCAACCCAACGTGGGCAGATGCACTTCTCATCCTCTCCCTGTAGAAAGCAACTCCTTTTGCCCCTCAGCCATAGCTCACCTGTGGGCATCATCTTTCCTCGTAAAAGGGCTCCCAGATGCTAAAAGATATCCCTTAACCATTCATTTGAACCACTGCCTTTTGGAAACTGGGATAAAGCTGTCCGGCAGAAGGCTTGTGTTTGCCTAAAGCTTCTTTGTATGGACTTGGTGGCTGGGAGTTTCCTTGAGCTCCTCTTTGAACTCCAAGCCTTCAGCATCCAAAACATTTAACCCTCAATTTCTTTTCTGCTTTATCAGTTTGGCCAGCTTCCAGCTGGCAGCATTCATTTGCAGGCTCCCATTCTGCATCTCGTGTTTGCAGATGCATTTCTTTTTCAATTAACCCCTTGAAATGATTTTCTTCTCCCCGGAGCCTACCTGCCTCCGGTCTGGCCGGCACTTCTCCCTGCTCTGGATGCCTGGAGGGCAGAAGCCAGGAGTGGAGGAGCTGGGTCCTTGAGCTGGAAGTGCCAAGCAGAGGGTGTGCCCCATGCACAGGCGTCACGGAGAGCAGCTGAAGGAACACGCAGGTTCGGCAGCGCCGGCTTTGCCCGTTGTGGGTTGGGGCTTGCAATGCCAGAGGCACTTTTGCCTATGTGGAGTCTCTGGAGCATCACTTACGAATAATGAGATCTTCCCTGAATGCTTTCTCTGGGATGCTCAGGAGCACGCGCCCACATTTCCACTGCTGCAGCCTTCACCCCAAACAATGGGAATGTCTCTGCTCGCCAGCAGCTTTTCCACAGCTTTGTTTTTAGAACAGCTGTTGCTAGAGAGTCACCTAAAATGAAAAGAAAAAAAAAAAAGAAAAAAAAAAAAGAAAAACAATGACCGTGTCTAAAGCATCACTTACCAAACAAAGACATTGCCTAGTCACCAGGACTGTCCTCCCTCCTGTGCCTGCTGTAATTGCAGAGCAGTAGCAGCCGTAGGTTGCTCATCCTGGCACTCCAGCTGGTTCACAGGCATCCACGGGGAGAGGAGAACCGCTCGCCAACTGCCAGCATTGCCCGGCGAACTTCACACGGGCTGGGAAACCCGATAACATCTAGAGGTGCAGCATCTCTATTGCTGAGACACCAGTCAAGCCTTTGAAGTAAGACAGCCTGGAATTGAAGTAAATCCTTAGTTATTCAGTCTCTTGCAGCTGGAGACTCATCATGGCTCGGTACTACCACATCTGGATCATCCTGTAAGACACACCTTCTTTTTTTTTTTTTTTTTTTTTTTTTTAAGATTAATTAATATTGGCACTGCTGGGGTAGTTCCTAAGGAACCTGATTACTTAGGCTCCAGGGAGATATAAAATTAACTATTCAGGCTGCATAGTGGTTAGCTTAATTTTGTGTACAATTCTAGCAGAGCGAATGAGTAGTAGAGATTGAAATCTCCACCAAAGCTAGTAAAGACTCAGCATTTCCATCTGCAGAAAGTTTTCAAGTCAGATTTCACAGCAAGCTGCAGAAGGATGCTAAGTGAAGTATAACTGTCTACGCTACAAAAAAAAAAAAGCAGTTGTTTATAAATGTTGGCTACTTCTTTAGTTTTATTACATAACTTTTATGTTAATTCTTAAATTTCCTGGCACACCCACTAAAACAGTTTTGCTGCTGCTAATACCCCTACTATCCAACTAGTGAAATAATGGCATGTTATGCTACTATTAAGGATTGATTCTACTAGCAGTGATTGAAGTGCCTTATCTTCTCAGGTATCAAATTGTTAAATTATAACAGAACTGGAAGATATTCAGATTTAAGTTCAGAATTAATCCAGCTCTCTAAACACTAACAGCTCTTCTCAATGAGTTTTAGAAGTCCTATAAAACCAATATTTCGACAATTTGTATTTGTCAAATGCAAACATGTCAGCCTTGGGAATTAACAAAACAACACAAAAATAACCTAAAAATAAAAATCCATGGAAAACTAGCCCATAAGAAGCAAAGAAGTTTAGAGTTACATTTTTCCACACTTACAAACAAAGCTCTGTGGTTTCCCTGCAGGAATTTATTGAAATGAAACAATTTTATTAGAATATGTTTATTTAGAAAGATGTTTCCAGGAGAACAATTGTAGCTGGAAAAAAAAGCTGACCACACTCAAATCAGCAATGGAAGTTCCCACTGATTTTGATACCACAAGAATTTTATGCAGTGGCTTTAGAAATAGCTTCATGTAGTTTGAGAAAACCTGGGATAGTATTAAGTTATCACAACTTGATAATGTGTGAAATCACGCTCAATCTCATGCCTTCTGCAGCAGTTATTTGCCTTTAGAAAAATCCCCAAAAACTCATAAAATCATGAGAACTTGCTTTCAACAGGTAAAAATAAATGCTTAAATTTTTAAAAAAATTATTGTATAATAAGAGGAGATATGAACTTATTTACATAGATTTAGCTATTCAAGTAAAAAAAATGAATTTGTTTGAATGCCTAAAAGAAAAAAAAGTGTGATTGTTAGTAAGCTCTACTGTTTTATAGCACTCAGTTGAATTAACTATTTGCATTTCTTCAGACCCCTGATTTGTTTCTCTGGGAAAAATACTACTATTTACCTCTTTTTTTTTTAGTAAAACAGCAATGTGGCTGAAGTCTGTGTGGTTCACTGGGAGTTCATTGGGATATATTTGCAATTCCTGAAGCAAAAAAAATGATATTTTATCTTTAGACGGAGTTACATTTTTCGAACTTATTGAATTTTTCAGAGATCAGCATGAAGAGTTCTGATTAAATGCTTGCTTCAGCGTTTTAAAGGCTCCTTGTGTCCCTGTTGCCTAAGGAGGTCGTACACGAGGATTGCTCTGTAAACATCAGATTGTACAGAATTGGCTCTGCGCACCACGCCAGGCACACAAAGAGGAAGTCAAATGGCTTATCTCTCACTTATCAACTAGTTTATTTTTCACGCCCAAAAAAGGCTGCTACAAGAGCAGCTGCTACTTTGTAAATAATTTAATGGCTTCTGTTAAGTAGAGCTGTCAATTTTGCAAACAATATTAAAAGGAGATTTTCGTTTTACCACGGATTTGCACATTTTGAAATGCATTTTTATCCCTGAAAGTCCGGTGGAGGATCCTGGAGAATGGAAGCAGCTTCTGATTTGCAGACACAGATTCAAAAGAGAATAGATATGGTTAAATAATGACAGACATATGAGCAGGCAAGGCGTGATATCTCATCACCTGCAAGCATTACCTGAGAGCATCCTGCTCATTAAAGCTTAGGGGAATTTTCAGTGGACTTGTAAAGAAAGATATTTGGCTCTTTCAGACAGGCGTTAGACGTAGCAATAGCAATTACAACCAAATTTTGGAAATGCAGACTATGCATTGTGTCATTGTGTGGTTGGATGTTCACGATATTATCCCAATATTGATCACAACAAATGGGATTTTTTTAAGATTTTTAGCACAAAATGTTCATATTATTGCATCTGATAAGTTACTCTAATGGTGAAACCACAACATTAGCACAATATCAGCTCTCAAATTTTTAGAATTCAAATTCAGATTGAAATCCCCAGATCTTAACATGTTAAGCAAATAGTAGGTTAGAATTCAAAACCGCAAGAGTTTATTGTGCAATAAAGCAAAAGAATATCCCAGATTGCCTGAATACAAAATTTTAGGTGAAACTTGTAGTGCTAGCACAAAGTCAGGTCTCTTAAGCACCAAACCCTAGCCAGAGCCCTCATCTAGATGGGAGGACCGCCACCCTCTCCCAGCTCTGTGGCATTGTTGCCAAAATCCTTCCCTTTCTAATTAAAAGTGGGATATGTTGCCTCTGGTTTGGGAAGGGCTGTGTTGTTTAAACAGTGTTCCCTGCGCGTTTGTTTTTCCTGCTGTAGCACTTCTCACAGGGAACAGAGTCCACGTCCCACAACAAAAATATTTATTTCTTTACTCTGTAGCTCATATCTGATGGTTTTGTGGCTTTGAACCACTCCTGGCATCTGATCCTATCAAATGCTCCACACTACAGCTGTATCCCCAGACCAGAATACCTTCAATGCTCATAACTTGAGGTCCATTTCAGATATTTATTTTAGATATGAAAGTGCAGATAAATCTATTTGTACTCCCGTGGGTAAGAACCCTGCTCTTCCCCTGGTTTTGTCCGTGCAGATGACAGACTGCTCTGTTTTCCATGAGGTCCCTGTGGATCCAGCAGCATTATTTTAACGAGGTGTAGCTGTGCTACATCCACAGCACAAAACATCTAAGTCACTGGCCGTGCTATAAGTAATTGCTCATAGCATTCATATATTAGAGATATGGCACACAAGGACTCTATACATCCAAGTTGTAGCCCACTCCACATTAAAAAGCTGCTGGATACCACCTGGAACACATGCATGGGTTACACTGAAGTGCCTGGTGTGAGGTCTGGGATTTACTCGGCTTGGGTTCTCAGCAGGGACAAGAAAACACAAATTAGTAGTGTGATGGAAAGAGATCAAGACAAAGTTGACCCATTTCTAATTTGTTTCTCTTCTCGATGCACACAACTCTTTCAGCATCGCTCAGAGTTTTATGTTCTGAAGTGTCCCCACTCCTTGGAGCTGGGTCAGCCTCAGGAGTGATGGCTCAGGAGAAGTCATGGACATCATATATTGGTGAAAGTTTGTAGCTTTAAGGGGGTAAGTTATGTAGGCCTTAGATGTTACTGAGTAAGTGGACAAAGAAAAAAAGAGAAAAGAAAAATTAATTACAGCTGCTTGACTCACACTGTACATCTGAGCTTTGACATTTTGCAAATTAAAAGGTTTAACATTCTGTTTCTTAACAAACTCTGGCCAAGTGAAGAGGGAGGCTCTTCAGGACCAAAGACTGAGTTCCAGGTGGGAGCACAGCAGTGAGAGCTATGTTCCCAAGAAGAGGCTGTCAAAGTTTTGCGCCACAAGACCTGCAGTGGATTTTGCCTAATTATTTTTTTTTCCCCATCGACAGGAATTTTGTTTAAGCCCTTTCCCAGAGTTCTTCATGTATATGAAAAGCAGCTTTTCACAAACCTTTATAAGTTCTCAATATTGTTCCTCTCCTTCTCTTGGCTTCTCATTCTGCAAGGCTCCAAGAAGAGATCTCCAGAGAAACCTCCCTTACTTGCCCTGTAGTTGAGTTTCTGAGATGTAAAGCATTGCCCTTACACCTATTTTCTCCTCTGCTTTTATTTCCCTTTGGATTTTTCTTATTCAGGGTGGAGGAGAAATTGCACCAGTGCTGGTTTAGCACCTTTATTTATTGTAGCATGGTGTGCATGCTTGAGGTGTGCTGCCTTCAACTGAGCTGGCCATTTTCAACCATTCCCCACATTGCTCCGCCTGTGGGAACCAGCAGCAGACAGACGATATCAGCTACCTGGGAAAGCCAAACCTGGCCACGCTTCACCCTCCCTCCCACCACAGTGCCAGTAACATTTAGGTGGCATGAAGAGAAGGAATAGTCCACAGCAATCCTATGGCGTTGGGTTTTAGGACTCGGAGGTTCAGAAACGCTTACGAGGAGCTTTGCCCTCCTAAGCCAGCGAGCGTTCCGGGTCTCCAGACAAAATGCGAACCAGCAGCGTGGCAACGCTCCCCAGGGTGTTACATCCTCCCCGCTGCCCACGGTGCCACCGTGGGTATCATGCAGATTAGCTTACACAGGATCCAAGAAGGCAGAGAACAAGGGGAGGAAAACCGGATTAGGAGAGGAAAAAATGCAAAAGGGTCTTACAATTTTGAGAAAAATCTTTTAAAGTCTTTATCTGTAACAGGATTTTTTTTCCTTAATCCAAACTCTGCTAGCCTGCGGTTTGATTAAATTTTTTATTTATGTATTTTAAGTCTCACACCTAGAATATGCAATTCTTCCTCTATATATTAAGTGGTTCATATATTTTTAAACAATTTCCTTTACCAAAGGGCTCAGACTGGAACTTGTGAATTGGATTCCCATTCTTCACCTGCTGAAGACTTCAGGTCTTGATTGTGAACCAAAATATTTTAAAACAAAGCTAAGGGAAGTCTTTATTTTTAAAGGAAGGAGTTACACATACCCCTCTGGGGAACTAGTCCAATTGATAAGACTTTGATCCCTATGGCGACAGGGAAATGCTCATGTGCAGCAGCCTTTGGCAGCCAGCTGGACCTTCTGTAGTTGACAATTTAGAGAAGGCATTTCCTCCGTGCTGACTATGGCCAATACACACTCAGTCTCTGTCTTTCAAAATCTCTTGGACCTGTTTCTTGTTGCTGGTCATTGGTTACTTGGCCTCCTTTTCAAGGGAAAAGCCAAGGGTGAAAGCTGTGGAAGCATATGGGTTTCCATTCAATTTGGTCCCTTGCAAGAGAGGACACCCTTGTCCTTGTGGACATCCAAGGCAAACAGTTGGCAGCTTGGCTGGTACTTTCAAACTAAGTAGGCGTGATACCATATCTTGATTGATCTTCACAGAACTTCTGGGGCAGTCAGACGAAGAAGACCCATCTTGTGAAGCTTCCGCTGAGCAATCTCCAGAGCAGGGAGGAGGGTGCAACCCGCCTGCTCCTGGCCCTGCCGACAGACCACCAGGGCAGAGCTGCTCCCGCAGGTGAGTTGTGGATAGTTTTGAAATGTATGTTGTATATTCTGAACCTTCCTGACAACTGCAGTTGTTGTCTGCATCATGATTGTAAACACAATAAAACGTTAAGACACTAAGGAGGAACTAAGGAAAACCTGGAAGCCTGAAGGACACGGCACAGACACAAGGAAATCTCCAGAAACATAGACAGTTTGCAAGCTTTTAACACACACTAGCACAACCATTTTCAAATTAAATCATCTGGGCAAAGGCAGCCTTGCTTGTTGAATGTGGAGAAAAGAGAAATACAGCAGTGGAAATGCAGAAAATTAACAGTTGCAGGTGGTGAACAGTTTTTAAAAATCTGACATGATCTTTGCAGATTTCTGTAAGCACATCACTAGACTGTGATCAAAATCTCTGGGAAGATCTTTTGAGAGTGCCCTTGTTCCGAAGTTGATTAAAACCTTGAACTTACCTATGAGAGAAACAATGGTTCTGATGACTGGGATTTTTTCCAGTGCTTTCGTTGCTAGTGAACCTGCACACCACCTTGTGAGGGATAGGAAATCAAAAAGAAACAGCTCTTCTGCAAAGATTCAAAAAGCTTTTTTTCCTCTTATTTTTCTTCATGCATTCTTGATAGAAAAGAACAGTTATTTGTTCCCAGTGAGTATATAGATGTGTGGTATATAGACTTATTTTTATTTTCTATGCTTATTGTATGTAGGAATGTTTTTAGTAAATCTGGTGTATGGGATTGAACTTCCACATTGCATTCATCCCAACCATTTGTACATAACTGTGCTGAGCACACAGTTCATGTGGGCAAAGCACACATTTCCTTCTCTTTCTGGAAATCTAGTTATGGAAATCTGGAAAGTCTGGAAATATGGAAGTCTGGAAATCTGGAAAACTAGTATGTTAACTAGTTTTCTGTTTCCCCTCATGTGGGGACATTGAGCTTTTTCAGTATTCAGTGTTATATCCATTTTACCAGCTGCACACCACGAGCAAAGTGTTTATTTTATACACTGCCCACAACTTTTAGGATACAGGACATGCTCTAAATCTTTCAGAGCTATCTAATGGGTTTGGAGGTGGGGCCTGCCTTTAAAAACACAATGCACAGTTATTCCTTCTTAACTTTTGGGATGAAGATGCCACCGTATTGATATGGGCAAATTCTAAAGACAGTCTCCATGCTGGACACTGCATTGTCTCCAGAGGGCTCTCCAAGTGCTCCAATAAAAGGAGCTCCTTTAGCAGCGCACCAGAGCAGAGACTAATCCCAACATGCCTCTGATCCCAAGGTATAAACACGCTATCCTCCCTCCCTCCCGCTCCCCTTTTCCCTTTCGGAGGTTGCCATGACTCACACGTCTCTGGCAGTCCCACGTCTGTCTTCGTCAGGCGTCTCGGGAGAGAGACTGAGAGTTCAACTTTGCCCCGACTCCTGGGCTCCCCACCTTACCACGTTTGCCTGCACCTACCCAGGTGGGTCACCAGAAGTTGCTGAGCCTCAGGAGTGGTTCCTTGCAATCGCCAGAGCTGCATAAACAGCTGGGATTTCCCAAGGCTTTTGGTTGGGGAGCATAAAGCAAGCTCCCAGCAATGCACCAGCTCCTCAGCCTGCGGACACACGGAGATGCCGCTGACCTCCGCCAGGAGAGGCCGGAGATTTTGGTGGCCACTTACAATGCTATGGAAGAAAACTTCTCACGGCTCTCCTGCCAGCCACAGCTGCTTGAAGCCTGCCAACAAGAATTTAGGTTTCGAAGGCACTCCCTGTGACAACACCAGCCAGCTGGGAAGGTCACCTGCTCATGCACAGGTGACTCCAACTGCTTCTTCCCTGTGCTTAAAGAAAGCCACGGATGGTTACAAGCACCCAGCTGTGGCTTGGTTTGCCTCCAGTTTCACAGAGTTGCTCTTCTATAATGCATCTGCTGCCAAATCTGCATCAGACTTCTTCATATGAAGAAATCTCTATAAAGAAGGGAAGTTTGAGTGTTGGGAGCCTACATAAATAGGGCTGTTCTCTGTTCTGCAGTCATTGCAATGTTTCATCTCTCTGTCCCAGATACTCCAGCATTACCCGAGATTTCCAGGTTTGTAATTGGCTTCTTCTGGGTAGCAGTGGTTCTTTAAGTTCCTGTAAGACTCCACACCAGGACTTTGTGGTTGTTCAGCAAGAGTATGCAATGGCTGTTCTTTCTTCTTTCAGAGCCTTTTGTTATCTGCCTTGGCTTTACATCTTTGTACCAGCTAGTCACACCAATTACTACATTACTGCATTTCTAACACAACCACCCCTCTCAGTCCCAGGTGTTGTCCCAAATCTGCATTTCACTCAACTTTCTGGAAGCTCGTTTCCAGCACATACTTCTTTCCTTCTTGTATTTCAGCTTTTGGGACAGCTGAGGCGTATCTCATGAGTAACACCTAGGCAGAAGTCCTGAGCAAGGGCCCTGTGAAGACTAGCAGAAGACATTTATGTTTCACTTGCCTAATAAACCTTGTTTCTGATGCCCTTCAGGGAGTTTGGCATCTGCATATGTGTAATTGGAGCCCAGTTTTCAGGCTGTGTGATTAAAAATCACTTCAACTAACTCTTCACATCATCATCTCCTTTGCTTAACCAGGAAAGCCATAGTCTGGGATGAAGACAGGGACAGAAAACAGACAGAAAAGGCTGAAAACAAAATAATCGTTCATAAAACAGTCTCAAGAGTTTATTTCTTTGGGAACTTATTCTCAATTTAACTCCATGATGTTTTATGGAAGAAGCAATTGTGTTGCTGCCAGTGGAGAGCTGTAGTCAGCTTTTCTGAGCCATGTTCACACACACAAAGTTATGGGCAGTAAAGATTTCAGGACAACATTCCAGAAGGCAGTATTTCATTTGCTGCCAGATTTCTTTCACTCTAACATAAAAAGGACAGTTGAATACCACCAACAATACACAGTCCAGTGAATAATTTTATAAAATAAAGATCTCACCTCTGGCTTACATTTGGCATTGACCATTGCCTTCTCTCCTTCCAAGTGTCAGCTATGTTATAGCCTGGCCATTCTTGTCCTCCCATTATTCTTGTTATCTGTTTATGAAAATATCTTGATCAGCATAACCCTGCAGCAGAAGCCTGCACTTGAGGAGAATATTTTGGATGCTGTAGTTCAGAGGACCAAGGTAGCATGCTGATCCTCTCAGCCACACAAAGGAACTGATTGACTGCCTGTGAGACAGCTTATTTCTGGATGAGTCAAGCAGTGAGTGCCTGTGACCATGCCAGAGTTTGGCACCAGAGTCACGCAGAGCTGTGACTGCACTCACTCCTCTGCCCCTGGCCTTGGTAGCTGCAGTGTGGGTTTCCTGCCCATCGGTGTGTCATTCCTCTTCCCATAATGTGTTATGGGCTTAAATATCTTCCATTTGTTGGCAGTGTCAGGATGTGTGTGAAGCTGGGCCGGAGGGGTTTTTAGCTCATTATCCCTCTACCTAGTCCCCATCCCCCAAATCAGAACTACTCCCATTTTAATAAGGCTATCTATTATTTTAGTACAAGTGATTAGGATAGAAGGCAAAAGTGTTTTTCATCACAGTGATTTTTATCATAAAACTTTCTTGTTGATTATGTACTTGAAAATATACATATTCCTACTTCTCTACAAGGTTTTTATTTAAGGTCACGAGCATGTCTGTATATTTTGAATCTGTAGCATCACTGACCAAACATCGAAGTGTGAACAGCATCTTTCAGATCTGTGTATGTTGGTTATTAAATCAGCATAGAGGGAGGGAATTAGAGTTATCCCCCAGCATGCCCTTTTGTGTGTCACATAAAAAACAACATTAAATGGATTTTTTGCTCCTACTTGACTGTTCTGTGCAATTAAAGTAAGTGTTCATCACCGTTATGCCACTTCTGTTTGTTCTTCCACCTGTTTCAAAAGTCCTCTTTAACCAGGAAGCAAACTCAGTCTTAAAATAGCAGGAGTACAGGCTGAGAAATAATGTCTGCCAGGTCCAGGTGTAATCCTACCAGCTGCTCTATCTGCCTGAGCCGTTTTCAGTTCCAAATTAACTCTATTAATAGGTGTGATGCAGGGATGTAGAGGTTTGGTGGAGGAAATTCATGCCAGAAGTGAAATCCAAGAGCTCAGCAGTGCTGCTCCTGCCTGTTTGCTGCAGCCTTCCCTCTCTTTCCTTCTCTTCCTTCTCTTCCTTATTCTTTGCCACTGCTCAGTCCAGGAGCTCCATGTGCCTCAAGAATGCAACAGCAGGCAGATATAGATGGCTTTGTGCAAAGTTGCACTCTCAATTTCTACATCTGTAAAACTGAGATAATACAATACCAAATTCAGAGGGGCAAATTAATCAGTCAGTGTGCATACTGCACCTTGAAAATATGAAATTAACTCTTCTTAGCCCATAAGTGTTCAAGATGCACCGAGGTGTGTTCCATGGCCTCTTGATTCCAGACAAAGGTCCTCTTGATTAAATTAGATTGCTAATGTATTAACGCATTAGCACACTTGAAGAAAGAAAAGTTTGAAAAAGCAATTTGGCTTCATCACATGAACGGCGTGTATACTTAATGGAAATTTTTCCAGCATTCACAAAACAAAGAAAAATCAATAAAATGTCTGCCAACTGTTCCACTGAAAACATTTTATAATCTGTAGCACCGAGAATCCCGAGCCAAGATAAACCAGCGTTGCTGACAGAAAATACTGACAATTATTTTACATTGATTCAACTTGGCCCAGCCCAGACTGACCTTGTTTATTCATCTCAGTCTCTTAATTCATATTAACTTGGCATCAAAATGGGACATGTGGCATGTGGGCTGAAGACCCATTTCTGTGTCTTAGACTCAGATAAATGTAGTGCATTGAGTACTTCCAGTGCCTTGAGCTCTTAGGTAGATTTATATGCATTAGACAGAACTGGTTAAGTTCCTTTTATCCCCGCTGGGCTTTTCACGTCTGTTGACTGTAAAACTAGAAGCTCAGTAGAGGTAACATCTTCTTCTAAGCCTTCGGATATACATGAAATCCTCCCAGTACTGGTCAATTTTAAAGACACATCCAAAGAGGATGGAGGGTTTTAAGCTCTTTTAAAATATAAAAATAGAAGAGTTATGGCAATTTGGCAGCCAAAAAAGCAATTTGCGGGTCTCGGCAGAATCCGAGGCTGTGTGTAAGAAAGCTGATCAAGACACTACGAAGGAGATAATGGGGTCGAAGAGCAGAAGAATCCCCCCACTTTTGCAACCAGCATAATCTGGTCTCCAATGAAGTTTCTTAGTTTCTTATGCTGAACCAATAAAGCTTAGTGTGATGGGAGAGTTGCGTTACTGCAGCTTAAAAATGTCTCGAGAAAGCTGATGAGGAGAGGTGCTTTTAGTTGCTTTACATATGCCCAGCTGCTTGCATAGCTGTCGTCCCACTGGTAGTGGGAAGACAAAGGCACAGGGAAAATCTGAGCTTTTTCCTTAATTATTTATGTTCTCATCCGTAATAAAGGGCTTTTTATGCCTGGAATGTATTATTTGTATTATCAAAGCTGAGTGGATTTTGCACTGTAGCAGTGAAGAAATTGGGTGCTGCACAAAAGCATTCTCACTTTTGTTCTCACAGCTACACCACTGCTGTACCTGAAAGTAAAACACTACTTGAGTCAAACATGACTGCATCCACAGAAGGGGAAAAGCTACCCAAACGATGAGAATCCTCCCAATAGAGTTCCCAGTTGGCCTGGCATTGGTTGTTTAGTTTATTTTCTCTACTTGACTCGTTCTTGATGAAAGCAATGCTCCCATGGACTTCACCGAGCGCTTGGCAGGTTGTGGATGGCAGGACGAGCGGCGAGTCAGCAAGCCAAGATGGCACAACACGGCCTCCAGGTTTCCAGTTCCACTGCACTGGGAATGGATTGCCTTTCCACATGCCTGTGTAAGCAGAGATTAATGATGAGTGAAGAAACCAAGACTAACAAAACAAAACAAAACAAAAATTTTTTTTAAAAAATCCATCTGCATTTTCCATAACACATAGGTGGTGCTTTCCTCCCTACACCTCCTTCACAACTTGGATTTCAGTGATGAAGGGGGTGTAGGGACAAAAATTACAGAAAATCAGTGCTGCATTTTGGGTCTGATATCCTCCTCTCCTGGCATCTGCCCAACTTCCTCCGTGCAGGGCTGCCAACAGTGCCTGGTGCCTGCTATGTGTGTTGCACATCCCCAGCCTGTCCTGCTTAACAGAACTGTAATTGCTCCAAAAAACACCAGCTTTATACCTCATCTTTGAATGACAGGACAGTGCTGGAGCAACTGCACGGCCAAATGAGCGATCCTAGTGACACTCAGTCAACAAACCTACTGGCATCTGACAGAAAAGAGCTGCAGTTTGTAGCTAGGGAATTACACAGGCTGCTGTATACTTGAAAAGATAGAAAACAAACAAAACAGCTTTGCTCTGCTCTGCAGTGTGTCCCCAACTCTGCAGTCATTGCTCCCTCCCCTTCTATCACTTCTGTTTTGTTTCCAAGACCCACCAGCCGCAGACTGGCAGAGGACACTGAGCCTGGAGCGGATGGCCACACCACCTCCCTGGTCAGGAAAACGTTTTCCAGCAGCCAGGAAGGTAAGCGAACAAGTCTCTTTCAAATATGCACAAGGGGGTGAAGCTAGAAATATTGCTAATTCATATCTTGAAAATTCATTTGGGTCCAGGAGGAAAAACAAGGCAGTGGCATTGAGGCGTGAGCTTGATTTGGGCATTCCTAGCAGGGAGTGGCAGGAGGCCTCAGCTACTGGCTCATGGAAAGTAGAAGAAGTCAACCAATCACCTGAATGTCCTTATCTTGCAGCAGTATCCCTGATTTAACAAAAACAGGCAGGGTTTGTTGCTCTCGGCTGTTGAGGCTCTGTTGCTCTGTGCGGGAGCTGCCGTGGCTCGGGAAGCAGCAGCGCACGCGGCTTCCGCGGGGCTCTGGAGGCAGCGAAGGCGCAGCCTTGCTCCGGCAGCGCTTGGCGCTCCCGTCACAGCAGAGCAGAGCCCAGGCAGTGCGGCGGTCCAGCAGAGAAGGTCACGGTTAAAGAGCTGTCCCGTGCAGGAGCCGGGCAGGGATAGGTCAGGGTGTTTGCACAAGGGGCGAGACGAGGATTTTTATCTCCTGCCCTGTCCGGGTGTCCCATCGCTGTACTGACAGGTAGGTAGGAACGCAGCCAGTCTCCAGGCCCCGGGAGGCCAGGTGGTTCCTAGAGCCGCTGCTGAAAGAGATCTTTTCAAACAAGCCCGTTGTGGATACGCTTCCACCTCGCAGTGAAGCTGAGCTAGCAGCTTGCCACCGTCACAGAGGGACAGTCCTGCTGCCCCCTCGCCACCTTCTTCCACCCACATTCACGGTACCGTGCAGGGAGCCCACAGCACATTAACCCAACCCAAAAAAAGTTGTTCGTTTTCTTTGCCGTGGGCTTTTGTCCATCCCGTGAACCGACCTGCCCTGTGTGGGGATTAGAAGACACCATAGACAGCACCAAGCGAGGGGCAGAAGGACGCTCCCTGCAGCAGGACTTCTTTTTGATGTTGGCAGCTGTTAATTCGGCTCAAGCTGTAACATGAAGCCTCATCCTGAAGCAGCAGCCTGGCAGCACACAGGCTGCAAAGCCCTCCCGAGACAGGAGGTGAGCGCTCAGGCAGGCAGCCTGTGCTGAGCCCCACCACCCCAGGGCTACCCCACTGCAGGGAGAGGGGTGTCCTGCAGCCACGACTGTCCCAGGCTGCCCATCCCAGTCCTGCAAGAGCGCTCCGCCGAGCTGGGACTGCAAGGGATCCCCGATCTGCTGCTGGCCTTGCATCTCCACGCTGCCTCATCCACAAAAATCACGGTTGCTTTAACTTGTTGTGGTGTGTGAGGGAATATACATATCCTACGTGTATAGACTTGTATAAGCAATATATTAAGTACTTTAATTCATCCATTGAATAACATGATATAAAATAGCTTTGGTTTGTCAAAAAAAAAGTGAAAGTTACCTAATGCCTCTGTTAGTTTGGGTTTTTCAGTGAGTTAAATGGAATGTAAATAACATAGTGAGTGTTTTTGTTGTTTTTCTTTTTTTGAAGGAAATACGAGAGCCATTCCTTCAGAGCAGGTAACCCATTTCTGATTTATTATTTTATTTCTTCTTATTATTATTTACTCTATTTTGAAGCTTCCTGAAGCTCCCCAAGCCTGTCCCTGCAAGCTGTCTGCCTGCAGGGCTCTTGCTGGAATTGGTAGAAATGCTCCTATGCGGTTCTGCTAGAGTAGGGCTTCACCTGCTGCTTTGTGTTGAGCACAGCACATAAAAGTCTCATTTTCCATCCACGTTTATCTTATGTGAGCTAACCAGCACTTGGATTGGCACTTCCAAGAGGAAGATTGCAGGGAAGAGGAGTGAGATGCTACCCTATGGTTTCATTATAACTCTGAACTGATTTAACAGCGAGGTGCTGCCCACAGAGGTGGGATCCCTTCCCACGCTGCCAGCCTCCAGGCCTCTGTCCTCCTCCCTCTCCCGCACTGGCTCACATGCTTCCAGCCTGCAGGAAACTCCCTGGGGAGGGAGAGAAGGAGAAGACTTCCGTGTGGGCAAGGAAACCCCACCCTGTCCCCCAGATCCTTCATCTGCCATGGGGACATTCCCTGCCTGCCTGATTTGGGATTCCAGGTGGTTGGGAGTCAGTGGGGGTGCGCACAGCATACACAGATATAGGGCGAGCCTCTCTCCAGAGCTGATGAGTCAGCAGCACACAGCACAAACACGCTTCCTCAGTTCTACTTTAAAGGAAAAACTAAAATAAAAGTATAAAATAAAATATAACAAATGATAACAAATATAACAAATGAAATAAATCTCGTGGCAGCATGGATGAAGGCACAAGAGCGTCTGTGTTTTAGCCTGCTCCCAATTACAATTCCTGTTTAAACTTTTATTTTTGAGGCCAAAGTTTTTAGTGTTTGGCCTCAGTGCAAACAGATCATTTAAAAAAAAAAAAAAAAAAAAGAAAGGAAACACTTCAACCTCCCAGCAGAGCAGGATGGCACTTATTTATTTCTTTCATTACAAAACCAGCCTGTGCCAAGTAAAATTGTGCTCTAAGAGCTGTTCTACCAGTCCTGAAGCACTGAGGAAGAACACACAGCGGCCCCACCTCCGCAGCTTCCTGTGGGCCCCTGTGCATTTGCGCTGGGTGGAGGATGGGCAGAGGCTGGGGACCAGGTGCTGGAGTTCACCATGTCAGGGTCGCACCGGTGGGAAATCCTCATCTCGCAGGATCTCCCCGTTGGCCTTTGGATGATTTCAGTGGCCTCATGAGACAGAGTAAAGTAAAGCACAGCAGCAGTGGTGGTCTGGAGACATTGGTGGGATCCCTCAGTTTGGAGCTGGGTTAGCCAGCAGTTAACTGCTCCTTCCCTGGGCTGTGTGGAAGATCTCCTTGCCTTCACATAAGCAGTTGAGTTAATAAACGGAGAAGTTAATTTGAAATCTCTGGACTATAACAATGAAATCCACAAGCCCAAACATTCAGGCAGTATAACGAGAGTGATGCACAGAAGAAAGCTTTGCCATCACGTCGTTAAGGACTTACCCAAGGGAGTGGTTAAAGCATTCTTTGGTTCCAAAAAAGTTACTGCAGCTGAGTGGTCACCATTTCTAAAAGCTGGTGGGTCAAAGTGTGACCTCTGTGACCTGGGGGGAGGTGTTTTGATTTCAGCACACACTGCAGAGCTGCTTGTGCACAGGAAAACGGGGCACCTCCATCTGAGGTGCTCTGGACAGAGGGAAAGGAGGTGGCAGCCACGGGCTGCAGAGGAAGATGGCTGGCAGGGTAAGGGGAGCCTGTAGTGCACACCAAGGTTTTTGGAGAAGAACAGCCATCCATGTAACTCTAACTTTATGCTTCTGAGAAAACGTTTCCATCAACATTTTGTCTTGACTTTTAATGGCATGTGGAAATTCAGAAGTCTTGCAGCAGCTGGGTACCAGCACAGGAACCAGCACTCAGCAAATCAGAGCAGATCCTTGTAGCTGGACCGACCTGTGGCTTTAGTTCGACCCATCCCAAATGCAACCCAAACCCACCATCAGCAGCTCTTCCCCTAGACACCACCACCAGCCTGCTGCATGATGGACAGCCCATTCCCGAGGTCTCATTTTCACCCCCCTGCTTTTCCAGGCTGGCATCCCCCTGACACCACTTCCCTCATGTTGCTTCAGCGGGAGCTCGCACAATACTGGGCTTGGTGCCACCCAAGGGGAGCACACCCAAAACCCGGCCCTTCTTGCACAGGCAATTCTGCAGGAAGATCCCTGCAGCTGTGAGCTGGAGGATTTGCTTCGCCCTCCTTTGCCAGTTTGCTGGGGAAAAGCTGGAGCCAGAGGTGACCTATTCCCAGCGCAAATGGCCACAGAGGCCTCGGCAGGGATGGATCTGACGTGGGCCTGTCTTCCGTAGATGCATCACAGCAGTGAACTCCTCGCCCGCTGCTGCTCTCAGCTATGAGGAAGCTTCTCCTCCCTGAAATTGCAGAGATCGTGCAACAAACTGTTCCCAGTGACCTGCCAGAGCAGCTGGCTGTCACACAGCCAAGCAGTGCTCAAGCTGCTGAACAAGATTCATTTTCTGGAGGAAAGCATTAGAAATGGCTCAGAGGCAAAACTGAGCCACCATGGGGGTCACCTGTGTCCCTCCAGCACTAGCACAGGTCGCCTGTGTCCTGCCTGCAGCCCCTTGGTGTGAGGGTGAGCGTGATGGTGGGCAAGGGCTGCTGAAGTGTTCTCAGCTGGCAGTAGGACAAATGCAGACCATGTGGCTTTGCCAGACTGGTTTTGGGCTGGCCAGAGGATCCCACCACTGAGCACAAAGGTGGGGATGAAGACAGATGCTGGAGGAATGAAGATGAGCTGCAGCTTTCCTTGCCCGGTGCATGGCTTCTGTGGGTATGGCTCCTCAGGCAACATGGTTGAAGCAAGTGAGAATTGAGCATCCCACCCATAATACTTGGAGTGGCCAGAATTTGGTGTTCATGTTCCATCCTGTCTTCCTGGAAAGGCTGGAGGTGAGATTAGGGTGGCCTGGAGGACCGTGCTGCTTGAGACCCTGCCTTGCTGCTCTGAGCAGGGTGGTCCCAGAGGTCCCTCCTGGCCCACATTATTCTGGAATTTGATAACCTTGAGCAACTGCGTGGGTTAGTTCAGAGTTTCCATTTAGCAGCACCCAGACTTGGATCAGTGAAATCAAGGCTCCAAACACCCTGGTCACCCACCTTGGTACAAACAAGACCCTTTGGAAAATGTTAATTTCAGCTGCTGTCTTGTTCCTGGACCGATCTTCTACAGGGCAATTTAAGATGCTGAAGCCAATGGCTCCTTATGGCTACCGGATGATATTTTTAATATAGTATCACTCAGCTGAATGGTTTTATAGTATGCTATTCGAGGGAAGCGAGACATTCCCACTGAAAAGGAGTAGTACCTATGGATCCTAGCAACAGGCATGTCCTTCCACGTAGTCATTCCTGCAGCCTGGAACCAGGCAATCTTCATCTGAATAAAACAGGTGTTTAAAATAATTTCCCGGGGCTCCTTCATTTATTCTCCTCTCTCCCACTCTCGTCCTTTCCCACCTTCATCATGCCCTTGAGAATAATCCCAGGAGAAAAAGTGTAGCCTCCTGGGAGCTATACAGCAGCGCGGGGAAGAGGTTTCTCTGTATTTCCCACTCCAGCAGAGTAGAAGGATCCTCTGTTCTGCTTCAGACCTGTGGAGACAGAGCAAACCACTGCCTCCATCCTGCTATCCCTGCAGGTCCGAGATGACTTAGTGGCTTTTCAATTACAGGGTGTGTTTTCCCATACCGCTCCTCCCTTCGCCCGCCGGAGCAGGACCACATCATTACCATGAAAAGCCCCACAATCTGAACTCTCCAGGGCACAAGTAGATGCTCTCCTGTCAGGATATTCATGTTTTCCTTCTCTGGAGGACAAGCAGCTCATTACTGTAGGGAGCAGCACTGCAGTGCTGGCTGCCCCTGTTCCTGGACAGCCCTCTTCCTGCACAATGAAAATCAACTCTTATCAAATTATTACGGCATCTTTTATTGCCAGGGTGCTACAGCAGAAAAGATGCAGATGTCAGAGGAGGGTTCCAGTCATTACCACTCTTCAGCCTTTGATTAACATTAAATACCTCTACAGGCTTCATGCCACATCACAGGCTTCCCACGCGACACCGCCAGGTCTGCTTTAGTGTGACCAGAGAGGTTTGCAAATAGGATTTTTTTAGAAGTCTTTTTTTAAAAAGCAACTAAGTAGGTCTGCAGAGATGGGTTCTTGTTCGCCTCTCCCCAGACGGAGGCAGAAATCACAAATCACAAACCCAGGTCAGATACCCACCTGATGCACTCCGGACCCTGTGCCTTGAGCAATAGGGACCTGCCCAAACAGTCTTGAACTCTTACATGGTCAAACATGGTGTGGGGTCTTTTTCCAGCCTGCATTCACCTGGCCACCTGCTCTCTTGATCCCCAGAGCAACCACCAGCAGAAACTGCTCTGCATACGGCCCTGACACAGCTCTAGGGACAGAAGAGCCACCCATTCTTTACCTTCAGCCACAGATGATCCTCAAGGCTTTACTGAAAAAAAACCCTATTTTTGGAAGCCTCCAACAAGTGTTGTTCAGAAAGCAAGGAGAGCCCACAGAAGGCTTGAAGCCACCCAAAACCCAAGGCACATACACACAGCCCCACCATGAGGGCTGCTACCGAGTAAGGCACCTCATAACCTCCTTGAAGAGAGAGGTGCCTTACTAAGCAGACGTCTCAGTGGTGAAGCTGTGCTTCACGTTTCCACACGGGAATAACCTGGTGGGGTCTGGGTTGCGAGCACTGGTTTGAGTGGGACATCAGGGACACTTTTGTATCATCTTCAGAATACCTCTGAGGATTTTCAAGGGGTTGTATTGTGTCAGGGCCACTTCTCACCATCTCCCTGCAAGGGAAGAGCCAAGCCATGGGCTGGAAGCTCAGTGTCCATACAGAGCTTGTTTGGAGCCGTTGCACGTTTACTGCTCCATCCATGCTGAGGTAGGGAAGTTGTGGAAGGAATGCCGTTTTGGAGGGAGATCTCTATCTCTGTGGTGAAGTGCACATGCCATGAGATGGAGCTGCTGCTCTGGTAAAGGTTCCTTATGAAGCCTCAAGAGTTAGGAGATATTTTTTCATCTTTCCTGAAGTCAGGGAGCCAGGGAGTCACTCACATGAGTCCTGTCCACTCTCAGCAGTGCTCCCACAGCCTGACACAGCCCTGACAGCCACCTCCTGGGGCCAAGCCCACCTCCTCTTCCCACGCCTGCCAGCGTGTTTTGCCCTCTGAGACAGGACAAACACACGTTTCCCTTTGTTTCCAGCTCCACACCTAGTTTTTTTCTTTGCATCATGAAGGGCTGGCTACTCATCTGTAATTCAAAAGAAAGCAATGACTCACTAGACTACATCGCTTTCCAAGGCAAAGCATTTCATGCATTTCACAGGCACGCTAGCCTGGGTTATGAAATAACCTCTGCTGGTGGCACACATTCTCCCCATTGCCATGTCCTTTGCAAAACCAGAGGGCTGGGGCTTCCACCCTGTGCAGGCACAGAGTGCAGAACGGGAATTTGTGTTTAAATCACCCATTTGCATTGTGTGAGGAATGCAAAATGCCATCCCCACTTTAAAACCTGGCTGGCCACACGCTGGCATTAACCCAGCCTTGTGCTGTTCACAGTATGTTTTAATTAAAAGGTAACAAAAGTTACTTTTTAAAGTTTCACTTTTGCCAATAAGCTTCCAAGCGCCAGGTGAGGGGTCTCAAAGGCAGCTGGAGCCTCGGCTGCCAGCCCCTCACATCCCGGGGGGACACATGCACAGTCCCTGGAGCTGCAGCCCCTGCTTTTCCCAGGAACAGCAGAAGCAGGGGGGGTGTGAAGTGGCTTAAAAACAGATGGAAAATGCCTTACCTTGAATGATAAGGCAGTCTTCACCATTTTGGGGCTACATCCTTCATTCCCAGGCCAGACTGGGACAGTGTGTGCAATTGTCTCTTCTCTCTGGGTTGGGGTGGTATTTTGATACCTGTGTTTCCACCCCCCAGTGCCTCTCCCTGCAGCCTGCCTGATCCTGCCTGTCTTTCCCCCACAGGAGACCGGAGACAGCGGGGCTCTCCAAATTGTGCACTTTGGGCTGGTGTGACTGAGCTGCCAAAGCACAGAAAAGGAAACCTCACCGAGGTGGTGAAGTTCACGGGGAGTCCTTTGGCGAACTTCCAGCCAGCCCTGGATCTGACCACTGGCAGATGACAAAACACCAGGCTTAGAAAATATCCTGTCCTTAGACCTCCAAATTATTTCTGAGTTCACATGGACATATCCATGCACAAAGTGCCCTGTGTTTGCTTGTGGAGGGCAATTGGTGACGTTTTCATCAAAGGTGTCAAAAAAGGAAGTAATTGCCAATCCCCATTTACTTTACAAACTCAATGCTGAAAAATTTGGTGGGGTTTCTTGGATGAATCCATAAGCTTTTCAGGAGAAAGTCTGTAATTCTCTATGCATTATATGTTTTTACAATCTTCACTTGGAAGCAGATTTGAATTTCCACTTAAGGCTCTGAAAACCGTCCTATTGAGATACCAGCAGATAAGATCTTCACTCAGGATACCTCTGTGAAAGAGCGGCCTTTCACAGTCGGCAGCATTTTTCAAAGAATGCTCTCAATTTTCATATCTAGATATATCATCTGAGTTGAATAACCATTATTTTGCCTTGAAAAAAAAGATGCGGAGCCTCTTAAGCATCATTCCATTGGAGTCCAGATTTTAATCTGCCTCCTCTAACCACAAAGAGAGAATGCAACAAGAAGGTAACATAACCTGTGCCAGCCCTCTCTATTTTTTCCTGGCCGTGAAGAGGGGCGAGCATCATCCTGGGTCCTTCCTCCCACCGCCTGATGGAGCGCAGAGTGCACGGACACGGATGTTTTGTACTCTGTCGTAGGCACAGGTGTGGGTTAAGCTTGAGCTTTTTGGGGAGCACTGGGTGGTTGAAATCCAAAGCCGGTGATCTTCTTGAAGTTGGTTTTATGTGGTGAACAAATCTGTACAATGGACTGAAAATGAAAGCACAATGTAAAAAAAAAAAACAAAAACAAAACAAAAACCCACAAGCCATTAGAAGTGTTTTATTAACAAAAATTCTGCTTTTACCCAAATAAAATATTTGCAGTCCATTTTCCCCTATGATTCAAAATCCTGCTGCCTAATGGGTGATTTTGGTTGCACCGTTTTGGCACTTCCTCGCAATCCGCACCTTTCCACGCGTGTTTTCGAAGGAGACGCTTTGGTTTGGGGTTTGAAGGGAGCGAAAGGGTTGCAACCCGTAGGGTTTTGTACACTCAACAGGGAAAAATAAATAAAGAGAGCTTTGAAACAGAGCAGCTGCTGCCTCGCCTCCCCACGCAGAGCCGAGACAGTGACAGCCAAGCTTGTAGAGGAGCGTGCCTTTAATGTCCCATGGATTGAAATTGAATTTCTGGAAGACACACGGCACGGCGCTGGACCACGGGGACGGGGGGCTTGTTCTGCCTAAGAGGCTGCAGCACAACGCCTTGCCATACAGCTATTTTGCTGAATTGCAGCCATATTTCTGTCAGTACAAGTGATGGTCTATATGAGGGATTAATCTGACACCAGACAGTGATTCTTAATCCTTCAGTATATCATAATCTATTTACTTTGCATGCTAAGAGGATTTCAGCTTAAAAATATACAGGAAGTGATACTAGAAATGTACATAAGGTCCAGAATGCTGTTTCCTAAAATTGCAGTTTTTCATAAAAAAATATCCTCACATGGTTTTCTTGGAAAAGTCCTGTCTGTCCAGGAAAAAAAAATGTGTTGAATAGGGATTTAACTGGAAATAGGCAGATGTTTCCCTTTAGGCTTCAGCCCTGTGACCATTTTCACCCTCCTCCTTCCCCACAGCATTTTGTGCTTGGCAGTGCAACATGAAAGGAGAGCGCTCCAGTACAGCAGCTTCCTCGGCTGGAAGGGTCACCTGCAGACTTTTCACTGACAAAATCAAAACAGGTTTGGAACCAACGTGGGATTTTATGTGCATTAATTGCTGCTCAAAGTGTACGAATTAGCAGCGACTGGCTAACACGGAGGTCAGCGCAAGGAAAACCACAAACCAGTGGTTCCTTATTCAGCTGTAATCACCTGTTTTCTCTGCACCCTGCCAGGAAGGCTGCCTACGAAGTAACTGTAATGAGTTGTGTTAGTGAGCACCATTTCTGAAACTTACAACAGAATTTTTAGTTATATTTCTTTAATAATTTAAGTCATGCTCGGCCGACATGGTTTGAGTTCCCAAAGCGTGTTCTGCACCCAAAAGAGGAGTTGGTCACCCCAGCCAGCAGCAACCCTGTCCAGCCTCTGCCCACATCTGCATGGTCCGCTAAGGGTGTTCCCATCAGCAGCTGTCCCAGCTCCCTGACACGCACAGGGGTTCAACAGCAAAGCAGGGACACAACTCAGAGCAAACTCTCTGATAACAGCAAATAGCTTATGGGTTATTCCAGATCCTTGAAGCACCAGTGTAAAAGCTAAGGGCAACCCAAGCTGGGGAACGTTCTCCCCTCTGTCTCACCCCAAATCCTGGCCCTTCTGTTCCTGGCAGGGAAGCCCCAGGTGCCTTTGGAGCAGGCGCTCCCGTGCAGAGGCAGCTGCCGGCACTCGGGCAAGAGGCAGGAGCGGCGCAGGGCTGGTGCCGGGTGACCCAGCCCTGGGCACTGTGGCCGCAGCCCCTGGGCCCCTGGCAGCTCCGTGCTCCAGCAGCAAGTGCGATTTTAATTAAAAAAAAAAAAATGGTAGCCATGCACCCGGCAGCCTTCTTGCTGGAGAGGTGAGGCACGAGCCAAGTAGGCAGCTCTCTCAGAACCGGGTTGCCCTAAAAAGCTTGGCAATCCTGCTGGTGCCTGCCCCTGGAGCCGGGTACCAGGCACCGTGCCACCTTACCTGCCATGACTCACGCTCAGGGTGGCAGTGCCTGCTCCAGCCTTGAGGAAGCCCACAGTGGGAGAAGTTTGCATAACAGGGAGGGTGCTGGGGCCCCCCCAAACTCAGGTATGACCCTTCCCAGCCCACGCTCGCCCACCAACAGGTGGAAGTCAAGTCTTGCCCACCCTGCTGGCACCAGCTGAAAAAAAAATTGAAGCAAATGGAGCCAAGCATTGAGGGCACAGCCATGATTTGATGTGATCTAGACCCAGATCTCCTCTGTGCCTCCAAAGTCACCTGCGCTCAGCAGGCAGCTTCAACACCATGCTCCAGGTCCGTGTGAGTGGGACAGGAAAATGCCCAAACTGCGCTGGGAGTTGCTAGATAAACCACTGATCAGTGGCTCCTGGTGTTTCTGGTGCCTAAATGGGGGGGGCAGAAGCGGGGGGACACGAGCATCCTTTGGAGTCCTAAACCCCAAAGCAGAGCCCTGGCCCAGCCCCACTGTGGGGCGCTGGGTGAAGAGATTTAGGACCACATCAACAAAACCAAAATTCAGGCTCCCCTGTTGGCGGTGTCTCTCAGCATCACTGATATACTGAGTTATAGTGGAATGCAGTTTATAAAGACGATGAAGTGTGCATCATTTTTGTTTAAAGAAGACAAAAGGTGTGTGTCTGGGGGATCGTGTGTTATGTACCTGCTGGATCTTATCTCTCATGTGCTCACTAAATCTGGGAGGGCAACTCTGGTTCAGTTTGTGCGCAGCACGGATTTTTTTTTTTCCCCAGCTCCAGGAGGGCTGTGATAACTTTTTCCCCTTGGAAGGAAGGGCTTGGGGATGCATAGAGTGGTGCACCAGGACCCAGCACACATGGCCCTCACTCAAACTGCCTGTACAGCCACACTTTGGTGATTGCAGAAGAGAACAATTATTTTATAGTATAGGTATAGATACATTTTTTAAAAATACTTGTATATCTTTTATCTATATATATGCACAGAAGGAGACAACGAGAAGAACCACTTAAAGAAAATCCCCTAACATTGATTCAGTCACTCGTCCCCTCCCACGGCTCCCTGTTGCACCGAAGGGTGCGGGAGGCCACCCCCCGCCTCGGGGCTCTGCCATGGCCACGACCCTGGAAGGATGCACGGGGACCGGCGCGGGTGGCTCCTGGGGCTGATCCCGCTGCTTTCCCTCTGCGGCCGCAGCGTCCCAGTGCCAGCCCCGTTCGCTCTCCACCAGGACGCTGGAGCGGGGACGCGGGGACAGGTGGTGCTGGAGGGGGGATGTGAAACCCTCCCCAAAGCAGCCGCCGGGAGCAGACACCTCTCACCCCACTGCCGTCCCCACTGCCCAGTGCTGCCTGGGGACACCAGGGATGGGGACACACGGCACAGCCCCGGCGCTTCCAGATGCAATGGGCACCACTGCAGGAGCACAGGGAGGAGGATGGGAATTTGGGGAGGCTCCTCTAGCAGCGCGTCAATGGCCCAAGCAGGGGAGCAGTGGCCCCGCGGGTCCGCGCGTCCCCGGTCCTGTGCAAATAGGAACAGCCCCAGCACCAACAGGCAGCTTCCAACAACTGAAGGGAAGGTGTGCGGGGGGGGCAAAAAAAAGAGGGGGAGATTGTCACGAGAAAAAATTCACCTCCCTGTCTTCCCTGGCTGGATCGCAGCCGGCAGCGGCTGAGGATGGTACGGCCGGTAGCCAGGGCTGGAAGCGCAGTTGCCGAACCCGCACAGAGGGACGGAGGTCCGGCTGGATGCCCCAGTGGCCTTCGCACACCGCCACCGGCACCCAGGCCCGCCCGTGGGTCCCGAGTTTGGGGGCTGCCCCACAGATCCTGGAGGGGTAATTGCTGTTTCGGGCAGCGCTTGCCCGTCCCGTGAGTCCCATCGGCACCACGGGGCACCAATAAATCAGTAACCAATTAAGCGTCAATTAATGTAAGAGTGGGTCCCCAGCCCGCACCTGCAGAAGTGGCGGTGGGTCCCCCCTCCAGAGCACTTGCAAACTCATCACACACATCCCCATCCCGCTGGGACCCCAAAGAAATATTTCCCAGCTCCTCATTCCCCCCAGGGAAGTTTTATGAGGAAGAGGAGGCGGGAGGGAGGAAGGAGGACAGGACACCGCTACATTTATTAGTTTAGATTTTATTGGGGTGGGCGGGAAGAAAGGAGGGGGGTTGCCTTACAGTTGAAGGGGTTACGGCATCAAAAGTCACACGTACACTGTCCCTGTCCCCGCTGCAGGGCAAAGCTGCCGGGAAGCGCCAGCCCGGGCGGGGGAAGCAGGAAGGCAGGGCTGCAGCCCCGACCCGCCACAACGCACCGACCGACACAAGGGGCTCGAAACAACCAAAACGAAAACCAAACCAAAAAACACACTCCGAAAAGCCGTGCGCCCCCCCTCCCCAGCCCCAAACCAGAGCTGCTTATCCCTGCAATCCTCCCCCCAAAAAATAAACCAAAACTTTTTTTTTGCAGCTTTTTTTTTCTTTCCTTTTATTATTTTTTTTCCAAAAGTTTTGGGTTTTTTGGTCTGCAGGTTGCGGATCAGCTGGGCAACCTTTCCCTCCCCCTTTGCCTCCCTTTTGGGCATCTCCCATGCCTGCTGCCTGCCCCCTCACCCTCAGCCCCAGGACGGCACAGCCAAGCTTGTGCAGAACCCTCGAGGATGGACGGAGGACATGAGACCGGGAAAGAGTCATTTTATAGGGAAGAAAATTCAAATTTAAAAAGAGGCTTTGTTTTTGTTTTTTTGTTTTCTTTTTTACGTTCTGTTCCATGTTAGACTCTAGATAAATGCCAACCCAACAGCATCAACTAAAAATAATCGTGGTCACTGGAACGGACCGAGTATTTACATCATTCCCGCCGCTCCCCGCGGCAAGACGCTGTACAGGACTGGCGAGCCGGGGCTTCCGCACCCGCAGGGGTTGAGGGTCCCCGCACAAAGCTGGGGGGGCACTGGCAGGGCAGGAGCCAGCCTGCGCCTCTGCCCGGGGGGCAGCAGGGGACACGCTAGGCTTTTTAATTTCTTTATTTTTTTTTTAAACTCCTCTTCTGTTGCGTTTAAAAAAATAATAATTATAATAAACCTGGTGGAGTGGTGCAGGAAGCAAATAAATATCAGTCAGTAGAGATGGGGGCGGCAGGACCTCCCCAGGGCATCGCCACTGCTAACGAAGAGGGAGGAGGAGGAGGAAGAAGAGCCGGAGTCCTGCCCAGGAGGCGGTGGGGAGTCCCCGGGTGGGGGGTCAGTGGCAGCTTGTGGGGACGGTGATCAGCCCCTCACAAGACCTGGAAGCGCCAGGACGCCTGGTCCTTGTAGTCCAGGCAGTCGGGAGAGTTGAAGTTGAGCTTCCAGGAGGCAGCGGCGGCAGCGGCGGGCTCCTTGTAGTCCAGGCAGTCGGAGGAGTTGAAGGGCAGCCCCGTGCCGCCGTAACCTTGGTGGTGGTGGTGATGGTGGTGATGGTGGTGGTGGCCCGAGCTCTGGCTCAGCGGGTGGTGGTGGTGGTGGCCCGGCACCGAGGAGGGCCCCATGGGGCTGAGCTGGTGGGGATGGTGGTGGGAGTGCATGGGCGCCAGGTAGGAGCTGCAATCCACGCCCCCGAAATAGGACGAGGAGGGCGGCGCGGGGTATCCCTGGCCGTACCCCCCGCCCTGGCTGTAGGACACGGGGTAGGAGGCGGAGGCGGCCGAGGCGGCGGGGCCGGCCCGCTGCATGCAGGAGGCGGCGGCCGGCGGCAGCGGCTCGGGCACCGTCACCCCTGCCGGCGCCGCGCCGGGAGAGATGGAAGCCGGGCTCCAGATGGATGACGCCGGGGTGCTGAGAGAAGCCGGGGCGCCCACCGGGGCTGAGGAGGCCGAGCTGGAGGAGGAAGACGAGGCGGAGCTGGAGGCCGCTGCCGGCGGCGTGAACTGCCCGCTGCTCTCCGAACCCGAGCTCTCCCGAGCGGGCGACGATTTCTTCTTGGCCGGACGGCTCTTGGCCCCGCCGCCGCTCTGCTGCTGCTGCCGGCACTTGGCACGGCGGTTCTTGAACCAGACCTGCAGGGACAAAACGGGGTGCAAGGGAGCAAGGAGCGTGGTGGGGTGAGCAGGGGCCCAGACAGCCCCAGAAGGGGCTCTTCAGCCTGCGAGCGCACAACCACCCCCACCCTGGCACCAGTTTTCCCAGTACCCGCGCCCAGCCACTAACACTGCGCGCCCCTCGCACCCCCAGATATAATCCCACCCCCGCCTGGCAACCGGGCCACCCCACAACCTGCCAAAAGCAGGGATGATCAGGGTCAAAGGCTGTGGTGTCCCAGCTCGTGCGTATCCCTGGCACAGTGACAAAATATGGATTTGGGGGACAGATCCTGCATTGGGTGCTGCCTGCATATCTCACCCCGCTGGGTATCCAGGGAGCAGTGCCCAGAGGGAATACCTCTGGGAAGCACACAGGTGGTAGGGCTGCTATGCCCTGGAACAGGTGGAGGGTGACAGCAAAATATTTATACAAATAAAATTAATGCAAAAGAATAAAAAATAAAGATAAATGCTCCCTCTTTGGCTGAATGTCCCCACAGTGGGACAGACAAGTGGACGGGAGCCCACACGCATCCCTGTCCCAAGGAAACAGGGATGAGTGTGGACGGAGCACCTGGTCTGAACGGCGCCGGCTGAGCTGGGGTGGCCCTGCATCCCCCCATCCCAAAGCGGTGCAGGATTCCCCCACGCAGGTCCGGTACCTGGACTCGGGATTCGGGCAGGTTGATCTTCAGGGCGACCTCCTCCCTCATGAAGATGTCAGGGTAGCGGGTCTTGGCAAAGAGTGCCTCCAGCACGTCCAGCTGCGAGCGGGTGAAGGTGGTGCGCTCCCGCCGCTGCTTCCGCGGGGTGGCTGCGGGATGAGCACCACCACGCCGGTCACGCCGGGCCCCCGCACCTCCCGCACGCCCCGGCACGGGGGGAGCCCCGGTGTCCCTGGGGCAGGGGCCTGAGGCCCATCCCCGCTGCGGACCCCAAGGAGCGGCAGTGTCCCCGCACACTCACGGCTGCCGGACCCCGTCCCGCTGCGGGCAGGGCGAGAGGCACGGGGCTGGGAAACGGTCAGGCCTGGCTCCAGCGGGAGCTACGGGGAGATTTCGTTGTGTCGAAATAAATTTTTTTTTTTTTTTTTGGTTCAATTTGAAACTTCTTTATCCTTAAAAATCTATGGGAAAACGAAGAAATCCCAGAAGCAGGGGAGAAATTGAGCTAGACCCCAATCTCCCCAGGCAGGGGCGCAGGCAAACGGGGGGAACCCAGCCCACAACCCACGCTAAACCGTACGGCCCCACCAGCTCCTCCAAACCGGCACGGGATGGAACTTTCCCCCTCCGCTTGCTGAAGGATGGCGGGACTGGGGGGGGCCGCGGTGCGCGGCACTCACCCGGATACCCCACGGAGGGATGCAGTAGGTCCATGGCGGGGCCCGTCAGCCCCAGCCCATTCATGCCGTAAGGGGGCTGTTTGAGGTAAGACATCATGCTAGAAGCCGGGCAGTTTCCTCCAAAGTCCCGCAGGAAAAAAAAAAATCAAAATCAACCCAAATGTATGGGGTGGGGAAGGGGGAAATTAAAGGGAAAAAAAAACTGGCAAAAAGAGCCCCCGAAAAAACCCCAAACAAGAGGCAAAAAAAATTTAAAGCCAACGACAATTAAAAAACGGAGCACAAAGTCGGTGTGAAAGAAGTTTTTTTCGTTCCGTCCCGCCGTCACCGCCGCGAGGTCCTCGAGAGATCGCAGGTGAAGTGAGAGAAAAATAAAAACGAAGGAAAAAAAATTTAAATAACAACGAGGATCGAGAAACAGGAGGATTTCTTCCCCGCGCAGAGGCGAGGCCTGAGCGCCTGGGGAGAGAGTGGAGAGAAGCGAGTGAGGCTTCGGCCGCCCGAGTTCTGCCGGGGGCTCCCGCGGGGCTGCGCCCACCCGGCGCGGGGGCTCCGCGCGGGCGGCTCCCGATTGTTAATTTTATTATTATTTTATTTTAAACGAAGGCGAGTCGCGCGCAAGTGCCGAGAGGCAACAGTGCCCGGCGATCGGGAGAGATAAAGCAATTATTTAAAAAGATAATTGGATTAGGAATCAAAAGGAGGTATCAGAGGAGGGAAGTATAATTAATTTAAAAGCGAGCAGACGGGGACGTTTTAATTAGAAATGGATAAGAGTTAAAAAGGGGGAAAGGAAAAGAGAGCGCGCGGCAGCCGAGCGAGCGACAGCGCCGGCAGCCGGGACGGGACGGGACGGCGGCGGGGCCCGCCCGGGGGCTCCGGCAGGGCCGGCGGGGGGGACACGCACACGACAGACCCGGCAGCGCCCGGGCTCCGTGGCAAAATGCCGCAGACGAACGCGGAGGCGAGGAAGGAGCGGAGAGACCCCGGGCGGTCCCGTCGAACCATGGGGGCAGCCCCCGCTGCCGAGGCTGAGAAAACTCCCCCCCAGCCGGGGGAACGGGGGCACCCGACCCGCGGGGAGGTGGATGCCGGGTGGGGTTCGCGGTGCCCCCGATAGGCCGGGGCCGGGCGCAGGTCGGGTGGCAGCGGCGGGACCCGGCGTTGCATAACTTTGTCGGGGACGCGGTGGAGCGGGCCCGTCCCGGGAGCAGAGAATGGGGAAGAGGGGGGAAATAAAAGTGAAAAAGAGAAGAGAGGAAAGAGGAAAATCCCGAGGCAGCCCCGGCCCGGCCGTGCTCACCACCCCTGCCCACGGCGCCGCGGGCCCGCTACGCTCCGTCCTGGCGCCGCCGCCGCCCGCCCCGTCGGTGAGCGCGGTGCCCACCGCCCCCGCCCGCCTCACCTGCGCGGCCACCTGCGGAGCGACTGAGCGCCC